>QLNU02013977.1:32399-58161 GCA_006491805.2 Dysdera silvatica
TTCACTGTACTTCAATTTTTATTACAAAAAGTTTTACTTTTTTATCCCTACTGGAATATTTCTATGTATAGATAGTAAATAAAAATGATTCAGTTTTATTATTATTGGTCTTGCATCATAAGACATGTCACAGAATCAGAAAACATGTCAGCTTAGCATATAACATTAGAAATCAAGTTCACCTCAAAAGTATATGGGCAACAGATTTTGCAGGATAAATGTAAAAAAAAACCCACATGAATTAAATTGAAAGTCTGCATGAATAAGTATGATGTAGATTCACATATATAACCATTAAATTGCCTTTGACACAAAAATTAATAAAAATAAAATAAAGTTATGAAATCTAGGTTTCTCTAAAATGTATGGACTGTAACGAAAAATCGGTTTAAAGGCATGAAAGTAAAAGTTTGTTTTTATATTTTAGTTCCGACTATCTGATATAATCATTAAAGCACTGTTAGAGGTAACGGAGAAGTAATCCTGTGTTCAGACATCATAATGCCATGCAACATGCAGTTTGTGGTGGCAAATGTAGTTAAAATATGGGAATTAAAATCAAAAGATTGGGGAATTTTAAATACTGCAAAGAAACTGAGACTCAGCAGATCTGGTATTTACCAAATATTATCAAAAGCTAATAATGCAGCTGTAAAACCATGCTCTGCACAATCTAAAGTAATAACAGCTTGAGAGGATAGGTCAATTTTATGTTTAGTATCAAGCCAAGAACTCTCTTTTTATGCCAAATTTCTTGCAGCTTAGCAAGCTTAGTGTCAAATGACACTGTTCGTCGCTTAGAGTGGAGTGAATGACACGTGTCTTGCAGCATTTGGCGTAAACCTTAGCTAAAGCAACATCAGCATGCTCAGCTGTTGTGGGCTACAGACACATGCATTGAAAGGACAAATGGATCAATATTATATTCAGTGATGAAAAAAATTGAACCTAGATGGTCCAAATGACTGGGCATGATTTAAGATGCCATCCTCACACTTTGTACAGCCGGCAGCAAGGAGGTGGCTCTGTTATGGTATGAGGTGAGGTGCATTTGGTTTCAGCAGTACAACAGATATGGTTTTCTGTCAGGTCACCAAACTTTAGAGGACTACCAGGCGCCTTCTTGAAAGCATCTTACTGTCAATTTCGAAAGCAACTAACTGAGATAATTAGGTATTTCAACAAGACACAGCTCCAACACATAGATCCAAGTCTACTCATACATAGTTTACAGCTATATATATATACAACCAAGTATGTATACTGGACTGACCAGCAATAAGCTCTGACCTAAATCCTGTGGAAAATGTATGAACACAATTATCACATGATGTATATAAGCATGGTCATCAGTTTGCAACTGTTGACGAACTAAAACAGCAAACTGGCAGCAGCTGGTTCTCCCTTAATCCTATATATATCTTCAAAATTTAATTAATGGTATGCCTGATCGATTATTCCAAATAAATCACAGCAACTGTAAAACTATACAAAAATGAAGCCCTGAACTTTAATAGAATGTTGATATCCATATACTTTCGAGAAAGGCAATTTTTATAATTTCTTTTTTAAAGTTATTTTTCACAAAATTTGGTGCTAAATTCTTGTATGCTTATTCTAATTACATGTTATTTGACGTACATAAAATTATATCTTTGTGTAACTGTTTAGTTTTTATTTTAAATTAGTTAATATCCATACACTTTTGAGACACACTGTGTAATAAGTATATTAAAGTCATGCTGCACTGGAACCTACAGTTTTCTGAGGAATCAGAACCTCCGGTGCCTAGGGAACCAAACTCTGGATTATGATTGGTAAAAAACAAAAGTTTTACAGCGCCATTCAAATCGAGAACTGGTTCTTGATATCAGTGTTTCTCAACCACTGGGCCATGACCCGGTACCAGGCCCTGGCACCAATTACATTGGGCTGCAAGAAATTCTCCTGCAATTTGTCATTTTAATTTTCTAAGAATTTTTCATGAATAAATGTTTTATAGTAGAAATATTTTGAAAAGAATAATATTCACAAATGTGTCAAAAAGCTCAGACCCAGAACACTTAAATAACATCTATGCAGCAAATGCCAATGACCAAGCCATATATTTTTAAATATTCGAGTATTTTCAGATATTCAAATCTTTCGATGTTCTAGAAAGGGTATACCACTCATTATGACTGATCATAAAAAATGCCTGCAAGCTGATTACTATAACGTATTGTGCATCTTTTGTTCTTAAAATTTAATGAAATAACATCTGTTCTAAATGCTAGTGACCAATCAGCAAGGAGGTGCGTCAGTAAAGTGTACATCAATAGAAGGAGTGTAATGATACTCTTTATGATCATGCCATAATTAAGTATTCATACTTGTGACAGTTTAATGTATAAAGTTTTAAAAAATAGAAAGGCATGTATGAGTAAATTTGTTGGGACTGGACACCCCCTCTTATAAAAAAAAATATTGTTGAGCTGCAGCCTTATAAAGGTTGAGCACTATCATAGAAGAATGTATTACAACTACACCATGGTATTTACACGGATTTAAACCTGGGTTTAATAGGCAAACCCTGGGTTTATTCCCCATGTAACTGAATACTGTAATTAAAAAATTATACATACTAGTTCCTTTAAAAATTATATGTCATTTTATATGCATAAAAAATGTATTTAAAAAAGTAAAAGGAATCCGAAGTAAAATTTTATGATAATATAAAAAATTAAATGCTACTTCTTCCCATTAAGGCTATGGTAATTAAAACCAAATATTTATCTTACATATGGGGAAATTCATATTTGACCTACTTTACACATGCCTTCATACATGCATATCGATAATGAAAATCTACATATGAAGTACAAATAAAAGATATAAATACCCATTAATGGATAAATTGGATTAGTCATGATTTTGATACCTTAAAAATGGACTTTGATACATATTTTCTTTAATGTTAAGAGGTATTGATGCTTTAATTTTATAAAAGTTGCAGAACAAAGTTGTTTTCACTTTACTGTATTAATTAAAATATAAAAGAATAATTTTAGAGGTGTAATTTCCAAAGTATTTAAATTTTACATTAAAAACTATTAACCTTGGTTGTGGGGTTGATGTTTTAGAAACTGATGCATTTTCTAAGGCAAAAGTAGACTGCGATTCAGAGGAAAATGAGTTTTGATACTGTACTACTGTTTCCACAGAATGTGATATCACTTCTGAAATTTGATCGGAGTTTTCATCTTTTTCAATAAGGTTCCCATGAAGCTTTGCTGATTCTTGTTCTTCTCGAAAAATAGCTGAAAATTGTATGCAATTAGTTACTATAATTATTTTTTAAACATGTCTCATCTTACTATAACTTCAAAAAGAAATATTTTCAAATACATTAGGGCTATGGCCAATTAATTGCATCCGAACATAGTAAAAATTACTGGGAATAACTTAATGTCTCATTGCCAAGGAATATACAGATTAATGTTAATTATTGAAACAGTGTTATCAGAACCTCTTATAAGTGAGAAAATCTCCACAAAGATAATATTGGAATTTTAAAGAACTGTAATTGGTTTAGTTCAGCATGCATAATTTTGGTGAGAAAGACAATATGTTTTTATTTCATTTTTTCTTTACATTTCACCATAATATTTATTAGAATACTATCATTGGAACCAAATGCTTTCCAATTAGTTTGAATAACCAGCATTTAACAGTAATAAAAACTACAATAAAAGTGGCACTTAAGCAATTACTTTAATACTTGCAATTTTTGAAAGTAAGATTGTAGCTTATACATACATTCATGCTTAATTGTAGAATTAACATGAGCCGAATATCAAAGAACAATTAACACGAAATGAAATAAATGTTAAAATATGAATTGTTTAATGGATGCGAGCTATGAATTGAATTGATTACGAAAAGTGAAATGAAGTAACTGCTTGGGAAGCAACGAAAACATTTTGCTATATCACAACTTTTTTTTTAAAGAAAATTTTGCAACGACACAATTTTTTGTTCGTTTGTGAGTTTTACAGAGAAATGACAGCATGGGTCATGCTGTGTTGGGACCCAAAGTTTTCCGAGGAATTTGAACCCCTTAAGTCCAAGGGAACCCTAGACCAGTGGTGTGCAAACTTCATGAGATATATCTTGCCTTGATTGTTATTGAAATTTGAAATAACATAGCATTTAAAATATTCATAAGCAATAATAATAAAGAATAATAGAGATAATTGAGTGAGAACATTAGCAAAAAAGCAAAAGAACTTTACTGTTATACCTATATACAAAAAAAACAAAACAAAAAACCTATCGATTGTAAACTAAAAATATGGAGAAAATATATAGTATAAAAAAAATATAAAGTTAAAATGTAGTAACTCTTTTCATATTTTAACTAAATAAAGTTAAGCTTCAAAATTACCTAAACACACCTTTAGTTTCCACGTAGGTACAAAAGTTACATGGAAATACCAAGAATATAAAAGCTTTTGGTATACACATTTTAAATACTGTTACATACGAGAAACATACACATTAAAAAAAAAAAAAAATTAGAACTATACATTCTCAAATATGAAATGTAATATTATGAAACTGGAGATAAAAACCCAAAATATATATATATTTAAGCTACTTACTTATGTTATCAAGTTTTTGTAACTGAGGTAATGCTCTAATGACAGTAAGACGGTAATTTTCAACTTCTGCACATGGATTATCAGCAAGCCATAGATTGCGCAACTTTGTAAGGTCTTGTAGATATTTTAGTTCACTAAGGTCTGCAATATTATTTTTTCGAAGGTATAGTTCTTGTAAACTATTACAATACGCAAAATCTTGAAGACTTGAAATACTGTTCACACTGAAAGTAAAGTAAATAATATATTGTCAAAAAACGATTTCACAAAAAATGTGAAAATTCAAACGATCTTGCTTTAGAATATTTCTGATTGTGATTGCGTATATAACACAGATAAGTTATCACTTAATCTCCGTACCTCAGAGAAAGAACTTCTACATTTGGCAAGTTCCTGACGATACTCACATCAGTTAATTCACTTCCCCTAAAATAAGGAAGAATTATTTAACTTGGTAATTACAAAGGAACAAAAAATATTCAAGAACATTACTGACTGAGAAGTTTCATAATTACAGTTCGTCAGCCAGTCCATGACAAACTATGTTTCGATTACACATACAACTATTTTGTTGTTTGTACTTTTATGTTCTTAGATTGCACAATGAATCATCTGGGAAGGGAACAACTAACGTAATTTGTAAATTCTGACATATCAACACACAATTAAGCTCACTGCAAATTGACTCCAACTCAATAAGCTTAAAGACAATAGCTATACCTATTGGACAATTAAAATGTTTAAGTGTTAACTGAGGTAATATATAATAAGGAATGGATAGGTGAGTTTTATAAGTTTTACAGTGCAATGACAGCAAAGATTATGTTGTGTCTGGACCTACAGTTTTCCGAAGAAACCAAACTTTTTAAGGCCTAGGGCACGGCGGTCCAACCTATGGCCCATGAGGATGTTTTTGGCGGCCCTTGGTGACATTCGAGAAAAAACATCCTAAAGCCTTAGCATTATAAGTTTGAGTGCTAACATATGATTATTTACATTTTTTTTTTAAATAGAATCAATGGTCTTGTACGTCTATGCATTTATTCATAAAAAATTTATGGCAATCAATAATTATAAAAAATGTAAGTAGCCTACGGTAATTTTGAAATAACTTCTGATATGCAAGATATTACCCTTCACAGGGATAACACAATTGTCAAATAAAGGTTAACACAGAAAAGCCTCTGGGGTGAGATTTTTGTGAGTTTTTCATGGGGGAATTTATTATACAATAATTTTTGCCACCCACGTTCATATAGCTCAAACTAGAGCTTTTTTTTGTTTTTGGAGAAAAAGAGGCGCCGTCCTCATCCTGGATTCGAACCAGGGTCCCCGCGTTGAGCCCGCGGTGTCTTGACCTACTAGACGAATGAGGACAAGAACAAACGCATTTTTCTCCGTATATTAGGATGTAAGATATTATTACCCTTCACAGGGATAACACAATTGCCAAATAATGGTCAACACAGAAAAGCCTCCGGGGCGAGATTTTTGTGAGTTTTTCGTGGGGGAATTTATTATACAATAATGTTTGCCACCCACGTATATTTAGCTCAAACTAGAGATTTTTGTTTTTGTAGAAAAAAACGCATTTGTCCTTGTCCTCATTCGTCTAGTAGGTCAAGACACCGCGGGGACCCTGGTTCGAATCCGGGATGAGCACGATGCCTCTTTTTCTCCAAAAACAAGAAGCTTGAGCTAAATAAACGTGGGTAGCAAAAAGTATTGTATAACTTTTGATATGGGTATCAAAAGCAATTACAGTTAACACGAAAGTATATATATATATATTTTTTTTTTAATTACTTCATGAGACACTATGAAGTTTCAATTCTTTCCCTTTTGTACTCACTGACATTTCAGTTACTTGAAGTCCACAGAATCCTGATAGCAGCTGATCAGTTTCAACATTCAAACCACTTCCTTCCAAGGATACAAAAAATCACTGGAGTATGCAACTTAATCGCATACCTCAGCATGAGATAAACATCATCCCAAAATGGAAATTTGGGGATTATACATGTTTTCCGATATGTTGAAATTGATTTCAAATTCGCTGACAATTCTAAATTCTTCAGATGCATGGAAACCTTGTTAGTTTCTTGCTTAATGACACGTGTTGAGAAGCAGTTAATCAAATAGCATACACAAACTTTCATTTTAACATTTACTATCCACAAACTAAGATTATGACTAACGTCATTTTTGCTTTCAACGGCTCAAATATCTAAAAAATCATACAAGAAAAACATTTACACACTTGTACTTATCTTTTTTACATCCCTAGACTAGGTTTGTCAACCTTTTGAGGCCCGGTAAATTCTTTTCTTATAAGACAAGGGCCCACTCTTAGCAAATGTGCTCATGAAAAATGTTAGTAAAATGCAGACCTAAGTCCCCCCCCCCTCACTTCATGTCACCGATTGAGATGAAGCAGTGGTAAATAGCAGACCAATGACTGATCCTCACAGCCTCACCCCCTTCCCCAAAACAAAATACTGAGGTGGACGTAAAAAAATTTTGGTAAACCATTTCAGTTATATCTGATTCTACACACATTTTTTTGAACTAAGAAATTAGTTATATGGGCCTGAGACCCCTCCAATAATTTGAGATAGCAAATTGATACATATTGCAATGTACACAGGGTGTCTACTCACATTCTGTTTCAAACTTCCCTGACTTTTCCAGACCAAATCTTAATCCATTTCCAGTCACTAATTACAGTAAACAACTAATGCATTAACATTTGCGTAATCAAAAGTTTCAAGACCATAAAATCTCCACTACTATAAGCCCAATTACAGTGAATTTACAAATACAAAAGCTATTAAAAAATGTATTTCTTTACACTAAAAACTTGCATTAATTAAATATTTACAGCAACATTTCCATTTGGCCCTTTTCAAGTTCATTATAAAAGAGTTTAACTATACAATTGCAAGGCATTGTCAGCACACTCGTACTAATATACACTTTGCTGATACACTTCCCTGGTGATTAGTCACTAGCATTTACACAGCAGATGTTAATTCGTTTAGTTTTAAGAACAGAAGATGTACAGCACATTATTGTAATCAGCTTGCAGGCACTTTTTATAACTAGCCATAATGAGCGGTATACCCTTCTCCTAACGTTAAAAGATTTCGATGTCTGAAAATTATCGATCATTCATGAATACTCATATAATTAAAAACACATGGCTTGGGACACAGGCATTTTCTGAACAGATGATATTTAGGCCTTCTAGGTCTGAGCTTTCTGATGTATTCGCAACTATTCATTTCCTCAGAATATTTCCAAGATAAAATATTTATTCATGAAAAATGCTTAGGAAACTAAATTGACAAATTCCAGAAGAAGCTCTCAGGCCCAGTATAATGGATGCCAGAGACTGGAACCGGGCTGTAGCCCGGAGGTTAGAAACACTACTCTAGACTACATGATGGGTGATTTCAAATGGAACTGATGGATTAATGTGACCTCATAACCTGGTTATATTAAAACAAAACTTACTATAAATTAAACAAAGCCTAGCAAGATTTATAATAAGAAACAACATTAGAAGCATAAGAGTTAGATTAGATGTACATTTCAGGTGGTCTTGGCTGCCTTTCATCAGGAATACAATAAAAGGAATATTAGAAATTTTAAAAACGATATTATGTAACTATTGTGTTGCCAGTTGTTGAAAAATAATGCGAAAATTTTATTAAACATTTCCAAGCTTGACTAAAAGTTGGAGTAGATTTTGGTTCATTGACTATGATAGAAGAATTCTGAGTGATATGGAATGCTTCTAAAAAATCTAATTCACGTATTGATCTTGGTTGGCAGATACTGTTAGGTCAGGGGTCGGCAACCTGCGGCTGAGCCACATGCGGCTCTTTGGATGTGAAGCTGCGGCTCTTTAGTTCCATACGCAAATATTATTTATTTTATCAAAAAAAAAACATTTAAAAATCGTTCTGAATCGATTAACGAGGATTAGGCACCGATTCTATCTCTCAGCCACTTGTACTCGCTTTTCACCGCACCCCTCCCCCGTGACACGCGTCGTCACTGTCGTCAGTCCGTCGGAAGCTCTCGAATGACGCCGTCGTCGGATGTTTCTATGTAGGTTTTAATTCGCTTTCGACGCAAGACAATTTGGCGTCTTCACCAGTGCTTTGGCTGTGACGTATAGTTTGTTGTTTCAAGTAAAAGAGTTAGAAGCGAATTATCTTCTCAAAGTTATGTATGTACATATATATAATAATAATAAAAAAACCGAAGTAAAGGTAGGTAACATTTTAAGTATTATATTTTTAAAATACATATTATACATATTTTTTTCCAAATAAGATACCTAACTACTTTTTTGAAGTCAATAAGAATTGTCAAAAAAGAAACAAAGTACTACTGTTGGATATTACCGCGAAAGTGTTTTTATTAAAATATATATTTAATAAATTACCTATTTTATTATTTATCTATTTTATAGCTTTTATTATTTAAAAATTAGCGTTAAAATAATAATTATAAGTGTAAGTACCTATAAATTGTTATTTAATAAACCTATTTTCGAACTCTGAGGATCAAAGTAGGTAGGTATTTGCAGTTTTAGATTGTTTATATGTTTGGCAATTTTCATTGATTTCGGCATAGCTGGGCATAACACCTTTACTCGTAAACTAAGTATCTAATATTTGCCAAAATTAAAAAAAAAACTAAAATGTGCAGACTGCGCCGTGATAAACACGTTCTGACAAGTCCGTTCGTGCCAGTCGGCGATCACCGCACACGGGAGGCGACCACAGATGCGACGAAACTATGTACTTATAGTCAATCAGTACGTGAGAGAGTGAGACAAACAGTGTTTCGTGTCTAAATTATTTATTTTAATAATTAAATTATTAGAGAATTATTTATTTTATTTAGGTAAGTATTTTTAATTGGGAAATATCGTTGTAAAATGTTTTTTGATAAATTATATTTCATTATGCCCAGCTTCTCGTATGTATTTACTTAGGTATACGTTGACATAGTAAATAATTGCAAAACTTGTCATCTGCTGTTTTGGATACCTAAATAATAATTTTAAAAATTCTTTATTACAGCTTCACCGCAAGCATGGCATCTAAAAAAAAAAGAGAAGAACTGAAGAAGAGCATCGAGAATTCAATCGGGATTGGACGGAGTCGTTCGCTTTCATATGCAACTCAGATGGCCTTCCGACTTGTCTCATTTGCCACGAAAAACTCGCACACAATAAGAAATCAAATTTAGAGAGACACTTCACTAAAAAACATACTCAGTTTGCTAGTAAATATCCAGCCGGCGAAGAACGAAAAAAAGCTGTCGACGAGCTCCAAAAACAAAAACAGCAATCAAGTTCCATGTTAAGTAACTGGACGCAATCTACAAGTAATGTTAATCTGGCAAGCTTCGCGGTATCACTAGAAATTGCAAAAAAAGGCAAACCATTCACAGATGGTGAGTATGTCAAAGATTGCTTCATACGTGCATCTGAAGAACTGTTTCGTGATTTCAAAAACAAACCAGAAATCTTGAAAAAAATCAAAGATTTGCCACTATCCGCTAAAACAGTACAAGATAGAATAGCTAAAATGTCTTCAAATGTAACATATTTGCAGGTGGAAGATATTCAACTTTCTTCTGCCTTATCACTTGCTATAGATGAGTCTTACGACATAAAAGACACGGCACAAGTTTCCCTTTTTGTCAGGTATATGTCTTCCCAAGGTCCAAAAGAAGAACTTCTAGGATTGCTACCGCTCTCGGGACAAACTAGAGGGGAAGATATAGTGAATGCCATGCAAAAATGCCTTGAAGACAATAAGATCGATTTAAATAAAATCGTTTCAATAGCAACTGATGGAGCCAGAAGTATGACAGGAAAAAATAAAGAGGCAACAACGATTCTTCAGAGCAAAATAAACCACGAAATTCTTACGTTTCACTGCATAATACACCAAGAAGCGCTTTGTGCCCAAACATTTCCGGCCGAAATAGTTGAGGTCATGAATTTGGTAATCAAGATTGTTAACAGCATCTTGTCAAAAGCACTCTACCATCGTCAGTTTAAAGAATTCTTAAACGAAATGGAGACTCAGTATTCCGACCTCCTTCTTCACAATAAAGTGCGATGGCTTTCCAAAGGTAAGATGTTGAAACGTTTTGCTTTGTGCTTGAATGAAATAAATACATTCCTAAATGAAAAAGGCATTAATCACCCTGAATTAGAGAACGACAAATGGTTGCAAAAATTTTACTTTATGGTGGATATCACAGAGAAATTAAATGAGCTGAATCTAAAACTGCAAGGAAAGGGAAACCCAGCCTATGTTTTGGTAGAAGAATTGGTTTGTTTTGAAGAAAAATAAATTATTTTTGCAGAAGATATTCAGAGCGGTAAATTACTTCATTTTCAATTTCTAAAGCAATATCGCGATAAAACCAGTGCAACTGTTGACACGAATTACTTCAGCACAGTTATAAAAAAAATTAAAGATGAATTTGCTGACAGATTTGAGCAATTCAAAACCAACAAAACCACTCTAGCATTCATAGTAAATCCTCTCAACACAAATAGTAATGAAATCCACATTGAGCCATTTGGAATTGATACTGGATCTCTAGAAATGCAATTGATCGATTTAAAAAGTAAAGCTTTGTGGAGTGGAAAATTTACAGATTTGAAAAGAAAGTTGGAAGAGTTGGAGGTCCAGAAATGTATGTACGTAACGCAACAAAAGTGGACAGCTTTAAAAGAAATGCCGCGAGTTGAGGCACTTATATTCGACGCATGGAATAGTCTTCCAGATTGCTACAGTGAGGTGAAGAAGTTGGCATTTGGAGTGCTGACTATCTTCGGATCGACATATTCGTGCGAGCAAGCGTTCTCTTGCATGAATATAATTAAAAGTAAAGTAAGAAGCCAACTAACAAATGAAAATTTAGAGTCGTGTTTGAAACTTAAAACAACAAGTTATGAGCCAAATTTATCCAAACTTTCTAAAACCATGCAAAGCCAACGCTCCCATTGAATTTGTTTGCTCAAATGTATGTTATTGGTTTTTTTTATTTTAAGTACAAGTTACATTGTTTAGTAAAGTTTAAATTTTCTACTTGAATAACCATGCAAAGCCATCGCTCCCATTGAATTTGTTTGCTCAATTGTTTGTTATTGAAGTACAAGTTAGTGTTGTAAGTAAATGTTTAATTGTTTTAATTTTTTACTTAAATAATAAGTAATTATCTAATAATGCCATATATATATATTATCTAATTTGTTGTGAAAAACACTACTTATATATAAATAAATAGATATTTTTTCTTATGAATAAATAGATTAGTTTTTTTTTTATCAAAAAACTTTATTTATGCGAGTACTATTTATTGTTGGCAAGAAAAAATTTTGTGGCTCTTTAAAAACTTTGAAATTTTGTAAATTGTAATTTTTGACTCTTCCGACTCAAAAGGTTGGGCCTGTGTTAGGTTGGTTGAAACTGAATTTGTGATTACTCTGAAACTGACTTTTTAAAGAATTTGGGAAGAAAATAGCTGATTTTTGGAAAGAACGGGAGGACAATTCTTCCGGAGAATTCAGAAATAATTGTGTTAGGAAGTATGGTGCTTGGAACAGTTGGATTAGTAAATTTTTAACTTGTTTTAGTAAATTTTTGGACAAGGCCAATAACGTTAGAATTATAACTTCTATTCATGACTATCGATTTAAGAACAGTGAGTTCTTGAGAAAGTGTTAAGGGCGTTGAACAAATTTTTAATGCAAGAAAAACATATATATAAAACATGGCCATTTTTTGTTTGATAGGGTGGCAAAATTTGGCATGGGGTGGAAGGGAGATGGAAAAAGGCTTTCGGTCAACTGATGTAATAAATTTGTTATTGGCTTCTTTTATTAAAACGCCTAGAAAAGGAAAAGAATTATTTTCAATCTATATGGAAAATTCCAGCCGGTTGTCTATTGAATTTATGATGAGTAGAATGGATGATATTTGATGTAATGGATCCTCCCAGTGAATGAAAATATCATCAACGTATCTTATCCATAATTTGAAATCGATTTCCTTAAAAAGTTTTTCTTCGAAATAATGCATCTGAATTTCTGATAGGACAGGAGATAGTAATGTACGTTGGATCAAACTTTTCTACTTTATCTACACTTGTAACATTGTTTCTTATTATAAATCTTATTTGCATAGTGCTATGTGAATTATTTTGCAAAACCCAGTGAGTTCAAAGGCAGTTGTTTGTTTGCACGAGCTTTACAGTGCAGGGCCATGCTATGCCAGAACGTACAATTTTCCAAGAAATCCTAACCTCTTAAGGTTTACGGAACCAATCCTTGGACTATGGTGAATAGTTAGTCAATAACATTTTTTTTAAGCACAGTTAGGAGTCTACTAGTTGGTTGTATTTTTATGGCAGCAAGGGACATTGTGCGTTAAAAACAAGGTGAGGCCAAACATGAGGTTTTCAAATGAAAAAAAAAAAAAAAGCAATACTATAATGGCAAAAAATACAATAAAAGTGCAATGAAACAAAACAATTTACTAAAAACAGATGAGATTGAAAAAAACAGTATCATGAGAAATTAAAAATAATTTCATGATTAAAAGAATCACGTCACGAAGATTAAAATCATCTTGGCTAACAGATGACCACTGTTGGTTAAAATTTGTGCAAACAAAACATGCAGAACATTTAATGGTTCATTACATGTAGCACACATTGGGGCATCTTCTCCCAACCAACTCTCCAATCTTTTTCAATCAACAGATGTTGATGGGAGAAACGTGTGTAGCTAATGCAAAATCTAGCAACAATGACCTTTTTTCGACGGTCACTCTTGTAGCTAGACTGCCACATTTCAATTCGTGGTTTGATAAAGTGAAGTCTATTGAAAACTTGCTTGTCTCACTCTGTCATTTTTTGTACATGTGAGATAAGATATAAGTTTTAAAATCCTGGAATGGATTAGTCATAATATTAGATTCTGTAGTTGCTGTTTTTACAGCAATGTCCACCTGTGCATTGTTAGAAATAAAAGTATGGCCTAGAAACAAACAGAATATTACGATTAATAAATTTGACACCCACATTTAAGCTCATTTATACCAAAGAAGCTCAAGTATGAGCTTAAATGTGGGTGTCAAATTTATTAATCGTAATATTAGTTCAACCTAGTTCAACTCTAGGATGAAGGAGAAAAAAAGGGGTCTCTTCATCCTAGAGTTGAACTAGGGTTCCTCCATTAAGTCCAAAGTGCCTTAACCACTAGACCAACGAAGGCAGAAATAACACTCTTTCTCCTTATATAAGGATGTAATAAGATATTACCCTTCTCAGAGCTAACACAATTGCCAAATAATGGTCGACACACAAAGCTACTAGGGTGAGTTTTTCGTGGAGGAATTTTATTATGATTAATAAATTTGACACACATGTTTAAACTCATACTAGAGCTTTTTTGTGGTATAGGAGAAAAAATGAGACATCTGCCCCATCCTAGAGTCGAACTAAGGTCCCCTCCATTGAGCCCGGAGGGCCTTGACAGCTAGACCAACGATGATAGGAACAACGCTCTCTTTCTTCGTATATAAGGATGTAAGATATTATTACCCTTCTCAGGGATAACACAATTGCCAAATAATGGTCAACACACAAAGCCACCGAGGCAAGTTTTTTTGTGAGTTTTTCATGGAGGAATTTTATTACGATTAATAAATTTTGATATCAAAGTTTAAGCTCATAGTAAAGCTTTTTTGGTATGAGATAAAAACAGACATCTTCCCAGTCCTAGAGTCATACTAGGGCCCCCTCTGTTGAGTCTGGAATGCCTTGAAAGCTCGACCAGCAAGGACAGGAACAACGCTCTCAAAGCATTATTCCTGTATTAGGAAATTTTTGTCTAAAAGTACAATTATATCATTCTCATAAAACACACATTGTGTCTGACCACTGTGTATCAACAGCTGGATGGTCTTTTCAAGTGCCCTCTGCACATGTTCATTTTAAACAATTAATTTCCATATTACCCTAACTCAGGGGTGACGAACCTTTTTATGTTGGAAGGCTGAATTAACTTATCTGTTGATATTAAAAGGTTGCATTAAGTTAGCTGCAATGTACAAAGGCTGCATGTGTTTTGATTGTATCAGTCAAGTAAGATTATTTTGTTAAATGTTCTACTACTCTTTTATACTTTACTTAAGTTCATTTTAAGCATTTTAAGATTATAATGCAAATAAAAAGGATGAACAGAATCATATTAAAAAAAAAAAAAAAATGTTTCTGCAAAATTTAAATGTGGTCGAAAGGCTGCATTTAGGGCCTCGAAGGCTGAATGTTATAAAGCCGCGGGTTCACCACCCCTGTCCTAACCAATGTACATTTTCTTATTTCATCTACCCATCTAGTGTCTGAAGATGTTTCTTGGGTTTTCGATGGTCTTTTGGTATCTAGTTGAGAGTTTTAGTTCTTTATCATTGTTCAGTATTCCTTGCAATATGCATAGCCCATTACTATTACAAACACAGTGTGTTTTTGACTTTAACAATAATATTCTATATCCTTGTTTACCCTCTTACCCAAGTTATTTCTTGTTTAGTCTTGAGACATCAAAAAAGAAAGTATACATACCAAGCATTTAATTTTCTAACGCTTTTTAAATCTTGTGCTCTCGTTCGTGCCAAAACAGTGTGTTCAGTCAGTCTTGTCATTGCAATATTTTCGTCAACTGCTATAATAAAGAACATATTCACAAAAGGAATCTAAATTAGAAAGACTAAAAAATGTAAGCTACATTTCTAAATATATCTACCAAAATCTAGAGATGTAATTTGGGGACTTTTTGGCGAGTCTTTGAGGACCCATGATCAAATTTTGGGGACCTTACAAATTTGTATCATTCACTTTATTTTTACACATTATTATTGGTTATATATGTAATGCTTATATATATGCTTAATCATTTAAAGTATTCAATTTTTCAAAAACAATTTTATATAAGATCTTTTTTCTGTAACTTATAGTATTTCCTCTTACTAAGGGGAAAAAAGATATTTGGTTGAAAATAACATAATACAGACCTAATATTGTGTAATAAATCATATTGTAAGATTTGTTTTACTAACTGTCAATCATGTCACAGATAAAATATTATACTGCATAAAAGTAACTTTTATTTACTTACTATTTTCTCATATTTATAAAATTATGAAAACTATGCTTTGATGATTTCAAATTATTTAAGATCTAAGTTCTTAAAAAAAGAATATATATACCAGAAGAAATCATTATTGTCCGAACTTATCTTGTATGCATTTTTTTTTTTCAGTCGGAAATAAAAGCAAACTCCAGCGAAAAAAAATTGAGTTTTGTCGATTTTGGGAGACCTCTTTCCTCAGTTAGGAACTTTGGTGATTTCGGGGACCGATAGTCCCCCCTGTATGACCAAAATGCACGTAAGTGTCAAAAGCCATAGAATAGCAGTATATAAATATTTACAGGGCTCCATCCTTACATGAAGGATTAGATGATTGCTAAGAGTTTCATTAGTTGTGAGGCATTATTTCATGTGTTAGGTTAAAAAAATCACCAGTTTCATTATAACAAGGAGAGGAATTTTTTGTAGTCTGAATGGGACACTGCAGTGGACATCAGATGGATGGAAAATTCTATTTCCAAAGTTGTGCAAGAATTCCAGTGTCTTCGATCTACAATGTAATGTGTATATCAGGAATAACTCAGGGAAGGCATTACTATTTGTCTTGAACCAATACATTGACAACCAACCATGGGTGCTGAACAACCATGACCAGCGACGTCTGGCTAGAATTTTTCATGGTAACAAACACTGACATAAATCACATTTATATTCAATGCAGGAGTTAACAGAGTACCTCTTTATATATATATAATGCCACACATCAGATGTAATGCCTTCTCCTGGGATAGTGAATTGGACCTTGGAGAACTGGCAAATTGTGATGTAGTCTGATGAGTCACAGTTCCAGGTACATTGAGCTGATGTAGTGTTTGGGTGTGGCATGGAATCCACAAGGTTCTGGACCCAAGATGTCAATAAGGCACCATAGAAGCTGGCGATGGTTCCATAATAATGTGGATGGGTTTAGGTGGCATAGGTTTAATCCACTAGTTCTCCCAAACTCATCACTGAGCAGTTACTGCTACTTTGCTCTGCATGGTAAGCATTTGCGACCAACTGCTTATAGACTTCACATACAACTCACAACAATGGGATCACATAGCAGGATAATGTACCATAAGCATTTTAGAGAGTTCCAACGAATTGTAGTATGGTCACTATGTTCATCCTACACATCCATAAATATTAGATAACTGTGGATAGTTAGTTCAAGTTTTGTTGCACAAGGAGAGTAAGGGACATGCTGCACTGGGACCTACAGTTTACTGAGGAATCAAAGCTCTGAAGCCTATGGGACCCCCCCAGACTACAGCCAGCCTAATATGTGAAATTGCAGATATGATTTATTATAAATCACATCCACAATTTTCAAAAAAAAAAAAAAATAATAATTTTACTAACCAGGGAAAGCTTTTTAGTGATATACTTTAAGATAAAATATGGGAACTGATAGTGTTTAAGTTCCTTATGAAGAATCTGGAATTATTTTCCTGCAAAACTCTCTTATGAAATTTTATTAATATCCAAAATCCAAAAACAACACCTTTTACTAAAAGTTTGATATTTTTTAATCACACTGTATGTGAGCAAAAACACTTTTGAAGTTGATAAGATTATGAAGGATGATTGTATTTAAAGCATAAAAACTGTGTAAGGTAATTCAAAACATGCAAAAAATCATATGAAAAATAAAACTATTCATGATGGATATTTGATACATTTAGCTACGATTTAGAAAAGTTGGCAGAACATTCCATTATCATGTTCACGTTCGATTATATGAACTTGGTTGTATCTGCAAGCAGTCTAATTTTGCAAGCTTTTCATTCTAATAGAATGAGAAATATAGTGAATACAATGCAATAAATTTTTAATTTAGCTGTAACTAAATACATGTTTCTGTTGGTAATAAATGATCAAGAACTCCAGGAATGTCAAGAAATATTGTCGAAAATCGAAAACATAATTTTTAATAACAATGTCAGTGAAAATATCAGTTTAGATTTTGAAGACAATTATTTCCATATCGACAAAATGATATTGGTATAGTCGATGATGAATCTTATGACTGTTCTCTAAAAGACAATCAATTGGCCAATGAATTCACTTTAGAAAAGATGTAAATAAGTGGTCAGCATTATATGAATGAATACTCGCAACGAGAAGAATGATTGTTCAGCACCCGGTAGCCAAACCCACATCATCCTGGTTGTCTGTCAAGTGATCTACCTATTACGCTACAGGTGACATTCTTACCCCACCCTGTGAGCATATATAAGGCTTTTACTACAGATGATTAACTACAGATGCAAAGAACGATGCAGTGCTCTTGATTGCTTTTTAAAATAAGGCAATAAGTCAAAGAAGCTAAATGTCCAAAAAGTTTCGCCACAGATAAGTAGCGAAAACCTTATATATGCTCGCAGGAGGTAGAATGATCATTACCCGTAGCTTAATGGGTAGAGCACTTGACAGGCATTCAAGAAGATCTGGGTTCAGCTCCCACCAGACACCAAAGAAAAAGTAATTTTCTTTGTGAGTATTTGATCATCCAATGCAACCATATCATTGGCTAGGATGAGAATTACTGGAATTTAAAAATTGTTCCGTATTTTGATAGTTATCGAAAAAACAGGAGGTATCTAAAAGTAAAATATCCCACTTATATTTCCAGGTTTAAGAAATATATATAAAATATGGGAAAAAATATAAGTAAAAATAATATATACAAAATATAGCCTCTATAGATATGATTAAAAAAAATCCACCATCTTTTAAAATTGTGAACGCTGGGCACTTGACCAATGTGTCCATCCCTAAATCCGGATTTGTAAGTGTGTGCATAAAAATTTTAAGTGCTAAATCTTGGATGCATAAGCATACCAAAGGTATCAAAATTAGCAAAGGAGTGAAGCAAGGAGATATATATATCCAAAACATTTCACCCTAACTTCGTAGAAGACCTTTCAGTTAATAAATTAGAACAACGAAGGAATACAGATATAAGTGGGTAATATTTAAATCATCTGCATATTGCCAATACTGTTACATTTCAACGAATTCTTCAGAACTCGAAGACAGGGCATGAGCTTTTAACTAAAGGTAAACATAAGTTGGACTCAAGATGAACCTACAAAAAACTAAAATCATGTTCAATAATTTCGTAGAGGAAACAAAAATACAAGTTGACAACACTGAGCTAGAAATTGCTGATTCATATATTTACCTTGGCCAACTGATTTCAATGGATGGCAACATTATGAAAGAACTCAACAGACGTATTAAACTTGGCTGGAGTGCATTTGGAAGAAACAGTTTTATCCTGAAGGGGGGGAACAGTCCTTGGTTTAAAAAAAGAATTTTATAGATCAGATATGGAATCTAATGAAAACAGCAGTACAGAAACTAGAGACACATGCCAAAGGTGCATGCTTGGAATAACTAGGAGAGATTGAAAAATATTTGGGTGGAAAAGCAAACAATGGTAGCAGATATCACTGACAAAATAAAGCTAAAATGGCGATGGGCTGGGCATATTGCAAGAAGAACTGATCAACAATGGACAACAGAAATTCTCAACTGGATTCCAAAATACAGTGCCCACCATTTTTAAGAACCAGTGGTTATAAAAATCAGCCATTTATAAGAATTGAAATGACTGAAACAAACTCTGATTTAACATGTTAAAATCGTTTTAAAGAATCATCATTTCCGCTTTTAAGAATCAGTTTTTCTACCTGAAACACTTTGATTTCGTAGTGACGCAGAAGTAAACAAAAAATGAGTTTTGTGCATAAGATTTGAAAAACTAGTTTTGCCACTTCTCTTGGAATATACATATAAGGCATTGTGCGTACAAGAATGGAGAACTCAACAAAGGCATGTTTTGAGAAACACCTTTTTAAAAAACGTTTGGTTGGGCGAATTCAACAAAAAAGCATTCCTTGCAAGTAGTGTGAACTCAACGAAGGTACGTTTTGAGAAAAATCCTTTAATAAAGTTTACCTAGAATGTACATAGCCTGTCAAATAATGGTTTACTTCCCATAATCCAACCTATCCTGCAAAAAGGAGAAATTTTCCAGTCCTATTTTTTAGACTAAAAACCTTTAAAAAACTATCGTCGAAACGATGGATTGATATCTGAACAAGTAATTGATTATGAAGTTGTATAAATTGATTTGTTGCATGAACACATATATAGTATGGAATTGTTGATAAATGATTACATCTTTTTTTATTGTGGAATGGGATTGTGGTTTTAATATAGCTTAGCTGACATTTATTAACCCTCTAACTGCTCGATTTTTTTTATCAAAATTGCTTTAAAAATTGCATATTTTTTTATTACATATTTCAAATCTACATGTAGTTGAGAGTTAAAATATGTAGCATATTTTTGTAACCAAAGATGAGAGATGAAAGATGGAAAAAATTGCGGGATGAGAAAATTTTTTTACCTTCACGTTGCCAATGGCAACCGCAGGATTCAAAGGGTTAAATATCAATACTCAAAAGAAATACAGCTAAACCTCGATAACTCAAAGTGCCTTCAGAAGCCAAAAATATTTCGAGTCATCGAAAATTCGACTTATCGAAGATTAAATGAATTATGCTTTCTATTAAGAGAACAGGCAAAATATCATTAAAAGCAAACAACAGACATTTTCGCTAAGTAAACTTTTCAAAATATTTCGTGAACATTATTAATCTTTTAAAAATAAGTATACTACATGTTAAGTGCAAAATTTTAATTTACCTGTACATACTATTCCATACAAATTTAATCACTAGTAGCAATAAAAAATCACAGTACTGTACTTACAATTTAAATCTTTTGAAAAAAGGGTGAAGAATTAGAACAGCCGTTCAAGGAATGGATTCCCCATAAATGAGAATTTACAAACAGTTCAAGAGAAAAATGATACAGTGACGGAAATTAAGGACGTTTGTAATGAAGATGCCCAACAAAAGGATCCTCATCCTACAGCAAAACAGTTGCGGAAAGCCATGGACATTATCAGAAAAACACTTGTACAAAGAGGTGCATCTCAGAAAATTTATGGACGATTCCATGATTTAGAAAAAGATGTGCACAATTACAGACTCATTAGCTGAAATGACATTGGATAAGTTTGCAACTATTCCCAAATAATGGACTTAGGCATGAACGATAATGTATTATTATACACATATAAAACAATCTTTGACTAACTTTCTATTCTTATTTAAATACATACATACTATCTGTATTTCATCTATAAAAAAATTATGATAGGGCGCATGAACTGTCGAAGGAACTTTTTTCTTTTTTTGCGTTCTAAATACAGGGATACTCATGATGAACATCGGCGATTACATCAGCTTTACTGCTACTAACTCCTTTAAACAACGTCTTAATTTAGTTACTATTACTGCTTTCTTAGTATCTTATTTTTTAGTTTTCGTTTGGAATTCAGCACTTTTGGAGTTCTCCCCCCACATGTAAGTATATGCGAAAGATGAGGGGAAAATGTGATTGCAATCTAACGGCAATGTTGCCAGATGGCAAGATTAAAAAATCCCAACTTCATACAAAATAATAATTAAATTAATATAACTATAATTTAGTTAAACAATATCCTATACTATATGACAAGTAAGCTTCATAAAATAGGGATGTAAAACATGCTTATGTGGAGCTTAAAGACAATTTTAATAAAATTTTGACCTGAAAACTATGTGGAACCACTAATGTTTATCGCAGTACAGTGGAACCTCGATTATCCGTCTCCCGATTTACCGTCTTTCTCGCCTAACCATCGGCGTCAAATTCAAGTTAGGGCCACTCCGTTAACATCGACAATGAGACAATTTTACACACTTGTGAGGCTCTACCCGCAGGAGAAAACATTGAAATTAATGACGTTGGTGAAGGGATGGACATTGATAAACTTGAAGCAGGTTTCGAGTTCCTAAGTGACGACGAGCTCAATCAGCAAGTGTTAAACCCCAATGACCCTAAAGAAAACGATGAAAGTGCACAGGAGGCTGGAGAACCTACAAAACCATCACACATGCTGAAGCAGAATGTATGCTTTCCAAGTGCATTGACTGGTTTAAACAGTAGAATGAAGCAAATGTCACTCAGCTATTACTGCTTCGAAGAGTAAGGGTCAGGAAAGCCAAAAAAGCATGCAGTATGCTTAAAAAAAAGAACCTGCATTTTTCGAACAACAAAAATAGTTTTACATACAGGCATGTAATGTTTTATATTTGTGTTTCATTAAGTGCAAATTCTCTTGATTCAAATGAACTTCGTTTGTGCCTTCAGCAAATTTCACAACGTATTTTTTTTTAATTGTATAATTTTAATAAAAATGTACTATATTGTACTGTAAATTTCCCCGTTTCCGCTTAACCGTCTTTTCAATTATCCGTCAAGGCTCTGGTCCCATGTCTGACAGATAATCGAGGTTTTACTGTAGTCCGTGGTTGAAAGTCTGCAAACCTGGCAACAGTGCTTTGTTTACAAACATTCGTCAGCAATCTCGTTTTGCCAAAATCACTAATGTTATTAAGGAAATGAAATGCTGTAGCATAAAAGCTTTATAAATAAAATTTCATCACACGTTTTGGATTCTAATGTGGGAATTTGAATTATCACCAGGAAAGGATGGCACATTATTTTCTGAGGGCCAGGAGGAAAATTTGGGCACAAGGGTGGTCAAGTTGAAGGGAACTTAAAAGCAACGGGTATGTAGTAAAAAGTATTATTACTTTGCAGGTCTGGCTAAGCCACTAAATTTGCTCCTCGCACATGCATATTACATTACTTGAAAATGGGGTTGAACTCAATGGGGAAGGGGTAGGGAGCATGCAAGGAACATCTGGAATAAGTTTTTAAGAATTATTTCTCTGTTTCAAATATATAGTATGAGGATTATACAGGTGCAAGGTAAGCCTGGTCTTTGCTTTTTGTTATTAATTTGTACGTACTTGTATATTAAAAATATTTAAACTCGTTGAAAAAAAAAGCGTCTACTAAAATGAATGTTTACTGTCCAAATTCAACCTTTTTCATTTTATCGAAATTAAGTTTTACAATTTATGTTAATTTCCATTTAACGAATTTTCCTTATAACGAAGTTTTTCAGAGGAACGATGGCACTTCGTTAAATAGAGACTCGACTGTATTAACAGTTTAGCTGATGCCGTTTAATTGTTTAAGGGCCAGTTCCACAGTAAAACCAGCTTCGCAGTACAAAATACGAAAACACAATATTAAAATAAGAAGTGCACCAGAAAAGTTATTTCTATGCAAGAATTATGTTTTTCTATTGATGAAGGATTATTTTGTGATGGTGGTTGTTCAATCTATCCTCATAGATCAGGTTAAAAGCAAACAATCAGAGGATGGAATATTCCCTTTCTTAAACATACTAAAAAAAATCATTTTTCAAAATGGCAGAATCGTTGCAGAAATTCAATGGTGTTACCGTACTTGACAAAATCGTGGCGGGGCTGCCATAGTTACACAGAAGATGGTGCACTTACCGTATTTTATATAAGACCCAGAAAAAGGTTAGGGGAATAATACAGAAGGCTTGTCGTCAAGCCGGTCACCAAACCTCCTCATATTTTTAAAGTATACTCTAAAAATGAGGTGGAGGAAATTTCTTGGATGCGAGCCTATCATAGCATTATCAGAGCAACGTTGTTTTTTGGAACACTGCCAGAAAGATCGGTGGTCGAGGGCAGCCATTAATTTTTGACATTGAACTATGGAGGCAAATCCATCATGCCGTTTATGGTGTTTTTGGGCCCTGCAACTTTTGTGAATCGGTGAAGGGTTAATGGGCAGAATACCCCGCTTCAGGCTTCAATATTCGAAGCAACCATACATTGGTTGATTAGAGAATACTTTGTCGTGAAGTGAGCATGGATATGTGTGTATGGGAAAAAGACATACTTGGGGGTAAAGAATAGGGTTGTGGAAGTAGATGAGAGTATATTCAGCAAAAGTATAACAGAGGAAAGTGGGTAAATGGAGAATGGTGGGAGAGTGGGTGTTGGGGAGGGAGAAGCCATGCAGACAAGACATACTTGGGGTAAAGGATAGGGTTGTGGAAGTAGACGAGAGTATGTTCGGCGAAAAGAAGTATAACAGAAGAAGGTAGGTAGATGGAGAGTGGATGTTTGAAGGAGTGGGAGGAGAAGATATGCAGACAAGCCGGAAAAAATGTTCCCGGCATTTGTAGCTGTTGTAAAAAGGATATTCCCTCCCAAAAACTCTGACGCCGATACGTAATTTTTAAAAATTCAGACCGGTCTCTCAGATTATTACTGATGATGACGCGGTTTCAAACCCGAAAAGGAAGTTGATGCAATTGGCAACAAAAGTCTTTATTCTGCACTCATGCCAAAGGTTGGAAATCACTGGGTTAGGGTGGTATGGAAACCAATTATTTAGAATCGATGGCACTACTGCATAACACGTTATCCACTTCTCTTTCTGTCCACTTTAAATCGTTCTAAATTGCACTAGATCGGCATGTGACGTCACACACTTTGACATCGTATACATCAGTATCATGCAATGAGAATGGGTGTGATATGCAGTTTTCTTTTTGCTTCACGTTCACTGTATTTTGGATTCTTCCATATTATAACAACGTCCGAAGTATATCGCCAAAATAGTTTGTAATTTTGGAGAAAATGTCACCAAGTATTCTTATATTAGAATAGTGTTGCATTTTTGCTAAGGCTATTTGAGGCTTTTATAATACTGATATTATAATGATAATGATACAATAATAATACTGATTCAACATATACTGATTTAGGCAGAGCACAACGAATGTGATCGAAACGGCACGAGTCGCGAAGCGACGAACGGGGAGGGGCTTCCTGTTCGGTCTCTGTGAGTCAGGTAAGTACTGATTTATTTATAAAAGTACTAATTCATAATAAAATTATTATATTAGCGGGGATACAAATACAGAGCTATGCTATTGCCTAATATATAAAAGCTGCGATCTTGACGAAATTTAAAAGTCACTAAATGAAGTCGGACATCACTATAGTAGGGAAGTAATGTAATTTGTTCCTGTCAGCAAAAATGTTGGAGAATCTGACTCTTAATTTTTTTTTTTTTTTTTTTATGATTATGTATGCAATAAAACTTATTTTCTTGCCACAAACATCCGTCCCACAAACTAGGTGAGTACTCACGTTGGCTTTCCAGACTTTGCAGAACTTTTATGATTTTTATAATTGTTGAAAATAAATATAATGCTATAATTTAAAATTCATGAAATGTAAAAGGAAAAAAAAAACAACGTTCCTAAAAAATTACATCGTAGGAAAATAACTTTTAAAGGTGAGTACCAAATGAGTCATAGTACTGTATTCAGCAATAATTACAAATTTAAATCATCTTTATAACCTTATTTTCAAGACATTATTGGAAAAAAAAGTAAAATTAAAAAAAAAAAAAAAAATTTTATTTACATATCCTTTTGATCAGAATCCTAAATTTTGAAATATATTTTCATTGCACTCAATATATAACTCTAATTTGGTACGATTTGCTAGCCAAATGAATAAAAGCAGACTGTAAATATTATGAACGTTGCCAATCCAGCGTTATTAGAATCGTTTGGAGTATTCAAGGCCAACTAGATTTACTACAGGCCTGCTCACGTGAGCCTAACGCTACAGAAAACCTGTCCCCAAATTTTCGCAGTGGCGATTCTCGCACGTAGTTTTTCTCCGACAGAGGGCGCCTGCTGCATAGGAAAACATTCCCAATCTAACACACTATAAATGCCAATTAATGTCCCAGTTTCTGATTACATACAGAAATAGATTGCTATTTTTCTCAAAAAATTATCGCATTTTATTTTCCAACGACGATGATGACAATGCAATAAAAAGAGTTG
>QLNU02013978.1:0-10474 GCA_006491805.2 Dysdera silvatica
ATACCAAAAATAGGCCCCAACATCTACATGGAGTTGCAAAAAGCCACAATTTGAAATGCATGTTGAAAAGTAGAAAGTCCCTTGACATAATATTTGAACAACTTACAGAACGAAGTATTGAATACTTGGCACCGCTCGTCTCAACTCTATACCACCATGAGCGGAAGCACCTATGATGTACAATTTTTCGGTAAAATGAATACGAAAGAAAGCTTTGCAGAAGTTAAATAATGTTATCATACTGAGATCCTTTTCTGGAAAGACATTTGTTAACTAATGCAAAGCATAGAGTGTCATTGTTATCAAAACGAGACTTTAATTATATTTTTCGTAGGCGCTGAAAACGTGGGAAAGGCTGTTGGGCGAATTTAAATAAATGCAGTAAATCCTTCTAAGACGACCGCGGTCGGTTATGTGAAAAAGTGGCCGCTCAGTGGTGGTCTCTGAATGGAGGTAAATTTAGCATTGGGCCTATGAGGAGGAGGAAATCCGTTTCCAGAAAATTTGGCCTTCAAGCGAGGTGTTCGTTGAAGAGAGGTGGTCTTTGAATAGAGGTGGTTTTTGAATAGAGGTGGTCTTTGAATAGAGGTGGCCATTAAGTGAGGTTTTACTGCATATGGAATTTAACCTAGGTTCCAAGACAGGTATTTAAGGTGTTGGTCCGCAAAGGTTACAAAGGTTTGAATGTATAAAAGAATAAAGGAAAACGAACACAATGAAATAATTGAAATTCACAAAAATCGGAAACAAAATATGATTAAAAAAGTGGGTGATACTGACCAAAATCAGATTAGAGAAGAAATGAACTTTATCTAACCAAAGTCACACTAGAAAAACTGATTGTTTGTTTGTTTTTTGGTTTTACGGCTCAAAGACTACAGTGGTCATGCTGCGCCGGGACCTACTGTTTTCCGAGGAATCCGAACCTCTTAAGGCCTAGGGAACCAAACCCCGGACTACAGTGAGCAGTGCGATCTTTATGAGATCTCTGAGATATCAATCAAATGCTGAGACTAGAAAATGGTTCAGAGATCGATATTTATTTTAAAAAAAATGCAGCTTGCTTAACAACAATTTAAGGAGGACACGTTTTATCTTCATCAACTATGCCGTCTTAACCCTTTTCCAAATTTGTTGATACTGAAAGAATAAAAAGGAACACCATTATTTTGCATGTTTTGAATTAGTTCAAGAACCACAGATTTAAAAAGAAAAAAGGAGTTATTATTGAGTTTGACACTTAATCAGCATGAAATCTGATTTTTAAGGGCTGGTTGTTATGTGAAGAAAAAGTTTTATAAAAAATAGCAAGCTAATGTGAGGTTCCTGCAAATTTTGAGGCAATGCGTAACACTTTCATTTTGTACTTCGTTTCAGTTACGTATTGCTAACCAGGGTTTAAACTACAGTCGCTTTTTTTTCTCAAAATGCGACGAATTAATCTAAAATGCGAGAAAGAAAATTGTGTCCGTCGCAAAAAACAACATCTGTTTAATATCTTGTCAACAAACTTTGCCTTTTTTTTTAATCACTTTGATTTATGTAAGATAATCTAAAGTAGCATTACGCAGATTAGATTTATAAGTAAAGACAACGTTATATCTTACGCTTTTAATATTGTCTTAATACTTATAAAACTTTGATTATGTTTTACTGGTTTGTTTGTTTTTTTGTTTGTTTTTAACTTAAAGTATGTTTCCTACAGTAATTCAAAGCACCACTGTTGTAAATCATTTTATTGATACGATTTTTAGAGCGATGAAAACAACTAATCTTCTTTAGAATTTTTGCGATAGCATTTTTTAAACCAGCTTAAACCCTGATGAAAACCACACTATGCGCATAGAAACGCCCTCAATATAAAAGATGTTGGGGTAGAGCGTTGGGCCACGGCGTCGGCCATTACAGTTTAGTATGGAGGCTTTCAATGTTGGGGGTGTTGCTCTAGCGTGAGTGGGAACTGCACGGTGAACAATCCTTCTGCGCATGTGCGTGATCCACTCACATGCGCAGAATAAAATAGTCCCAAAGCCGAGTTTTGGACGCCTTTACGGTGATCAGGCCCTGATTCTATCATTATATTTCTATTTTACATAAACAATTTCGTCGCAATTCATCAAAAAATCATTCAATTCAAGCTTGTTCGTAAAAACTAAGCCAAAAACTTGACGACATTAATTAAAAGAAAAAGTGTCAAAACAAACACACAAATCTTTTTTATTTTCAAGAAAACCCTCCAGACTTCAACGACCGACGACTGGCTGCTTACAAGAAACCAGCCAGCACTCGATAAAATCAATTCTTTAAGCGTTACACTGAAGAGGGCGTATAATTATCGTTTAATGAACCAAAATTGACTAAAACCGAAATTGTTTCAAACGCACAAACGTTATTGAGAAAATTTTTTGAATTTAACGAAAACTATAAATCAAATTCATTTCACTCTCGTATCATCGACGATCTGCAGGAAACGACATCTGCCGTGTCTCTTCTCAACGAGCACAATTCCTACGTGCAAATGGACACAAACTAATTTCCAGATTTTCTTACGCAATGGAAATTGTCAACACTTCACCTTAACAGAACCTATTAAATTTTAAGAAGCCGCGCTGAAAGTGCTAAAATTTGAGAAACGGCTATGAACTTATGAAGAAATGTAACGTGAATATTGCTTATTGCATATCATAATAACACTGTTTTTTTTAATTAGTCCGCATTTGAAAAGAATTGGCTTTTCTTTTTAGGAACGGTAACTTTCTTTTATTCTCATTTGAACCGACCTTGCCTGTATCGTGTTTTCGTGGGTGTACGATAAAATTGGCCATTTCACAAACAGAGTATCAAAACATTATTTCCCGAATAACTAAATTTTAATTACATACGTACGATAATATGGATTCCGAGATTAACATAAGCTTGTACAATCGTGAAGAACATAGTGTGCAAACGCATCGAAATTACGAGGAAGTCTCTCTCTAATCACTTACTTTGCCGCCAATTTAGAGTCAGTTTTTGGTTCTGCAATTGGAAAAGTTTTGGTTCTAATTCGTAGGTGTTGCCATCCCTCGACGAAAAGTGTGCCGCTACACATTCCCCTCCCAGAGACAACGTTTAAATTGAACATATCGGGTGGGAAAATGAACTGGCCGACCCGATCTCGTGATCCCTGTTGGCATTGAAGTCTCTGTGGTGTTTGCTTCATTAGTGTCCTTAAGTGCATTGCTGCCATGAGCTGTTGTCACCTCTGGTTCAAGCATAAAAGCTGGTTCGATTCGATCAATGGAGATTCTCTTCACAGTTCCGTTGATTTCGATATCAAAAATCTTCTCAGTGCGTCGTTTGACTGCATATGGTCCGTGGTAACTTGGCTGCAAGTTTGTGTGTGTCGCGTTGTCTTGCACAAAGGCGTGTGTACACGTTTTCAGATCCATGGGTACAAAAAAGTTTTTTGTCTGTTGTTGGGGTTGGTACTAATGCTTTGACAAAATTTTGAAGTTGTTTTAAGAAATCGTGTTGTTGTGTCTTCTCGGAATCATTATAAAATTCACCCGGCAAGTGCAGTGCTGAACCATATACCAGTCGAGCAGATGAACACCCCAAGTCTTCTTTAATGGCGGAATGAAGCCCAAGAAGTACAAATGGGAGAGCATCGACCCATGAAGTTGATTTTTGAAGATCGCTTTTCAGAGCGGTCTTGAGTGTACAATGCTGTCGCTCGATGAGACCGTTTGCCTGTTGGTGATAAGCTGATGTGTGATGTTTTTGAAAACCAAGGTATTTTCCCAAAGAATGAAATAATTCGCTCTCGAATTGGCGACCCTGGTCTGTTGTTATCTTTGCCGATATGCCAAACCGAGAGAACCATGATCCAATTAGTGCTTTGCTGACAGTGTCCGAAAAAGTTCCTCCAGGAGTGTGGCATCTATCCACCTGGTAAATCGATCTATTGCTGTTAATAAATAACGATAACCATGACATGGTGGTAGGGGTCCAACAATATCGACGTTTGTGTTTGAATTTTTGATTGGGTACCTTAAACTCGCCTAGGGCTGCTCGTGTGTGCCGATGGACTTTGGAGCGTTGGCATGCTAGGCATGCGCGAGTCCAAGCCTGACAGTCTTTATTGGTATCTTTCCAAATGAAACGCTCTGTGATCAGCTTGGTTGTTGCTTTGATTCCTGGGTGAGATAGTTCGTGTGTCGCTGCGAAAATTTTCTTCTTGAATTGTTGGGGGATGAATGGGCGGATGCGTCCCATGGAAGTGTCACAAAGCAAACGTTTGGAAGACATTGGCAAATGTAGTTTTTCCAGCACTAGACTTGAGTCTTGCTGCAAAGCTAAAAGTTCTTCTTGTGACTCCTCCTGAGCGTCGGCGATTTCGTCATAATTGATAGGAGAAGGTACTTGGATGGTATCAACCCTAGACAATGTGTCAGCGACGACGTTGTCTGACGCAGAAATGTAACGTATGTCCGTGGAAAATTCTGCAATAAAGTTTAATTGTCGAAGTTGTCTTGGTGAGGCTTTGTCCATTTTTTGCTGGAAGGCGTAGGTGATTGGTCGATGATCGGTGAAAATTGTGAAATTTCGTCCTTCCAAGTGATACCGGAAGTGTTTGACGGCGCTGTAGATTGCCAACAGTTCCCTGTCGTAAGCACTGTATTTCGTTTGGGCTTTTGTGAGTGTTCGTAAGAAGAAACTAAGAGGTTGTTTGATACCATTAATCTCCTGTTGCAACACAGCTCCAATTGCGGTGTCTGACGCGTCTGTTACCAATGAGAGGTTGGCATTGGGGATGGGGTGCGTCAAAAGTGAGGCCTTACACAGTGCATCTTTGAGGTTTTTGAAGGCATCTTTCGATTTCTCAGACCAAATGAGAGGTTTAGTACTGTTTTTCTTATGCCCCGAAAGCATCTGCGTTAGAGGTTGCTGCATGCCAGCACATTGCGGTATAAAACGGTGGTAAAAATTCAGCATACCGAGAAATCGACGCATGGCAGTGGCGGATTGTGGTAATGAAAAATTTTTGATGGCACTAACCTTTGCTGTCTGCGAGGTTTCGCATCTCGGAGAGTAGTTGAGAAGGTTTTCTGTCGTCTAACTGCAAATCAGTCAGTAATTTTTGTGTACGTTAACTTTCATTATCCGCGAATGCTGTGATAAGTCTATTTTTAATTTCCTCGTATTTTCCTTCTGCTGCGGGATTGATTAAAATGTCTGAGATTTGGCTTAACACGTCGGTGTCAATTGAACTCACAACTATGTCGTATTTCGTCTGGTCCGCAGAAATGCTGTTATTCCGAAACTGCGCTTCCAACTGTAGAAACCATACACGTGGGTCTGGCTTCCAGAAAGGTGAAACTTTTACACTAACTCTAGCAATTTGTGGCTCCTGTGGAGTCGAGCTGCCTGGCACTTCTTCTTTCGGCATTTTATCCAAAGTTGGAGCAAGTCCGAGAGTCATCACTTATCGCGTTTTCGTGGGTGTACGATAAAATTGGCCGGTTCACAAACAGAATATCAAAACATTATAATCCCGAATAAACTGAACTTTAATTACATACATACGATAATATGGATTCCGAGATTAACATAAGCTTGTACAATCGTGAAGAACATACGCGTGCAAACGCATCGAAGTTACGAGGAAGTCTCTCTCTCTCATCACTTACTTTGCCGCGAACTCAGCGTCAATTTTGGTTCTCAATTGGAAAAGTTTTGGTTCTAGTTCGTAGGTGTTGCCATCCCTTGACGGAAAGTGTGTAGCTACAAAAGTAACAAACTGTGCTCCGAAAGTACTTTTGCGGATTTCAAAGCGGACATCAAAGGGGATTTGAACTATTTGTAGCCCAAATACAAATTGTTTTGCAAGGAAGAGTTCAAGTTTTACGTAAGCACTTTTGGGGAGAGGGGTTGCTATTGTGCTTATTTTTCCTACAGCCAGCCAAAGCACCTTTGCCTACCGGCATGCCAAAATATTGCTTATATAATACTTGAACTCTCCTCAGCTATTGGTAGTAGCTCCAACAGTAGTCTATAATAAGGATGGGGGCTCTGGTCCCCTCCGATACGGCCCTGACATGCAACATTTCACGTGCCTTTAGGTACGCTCTCTGAATACGGAATACGTAATTGTATTTCCAATAGCAGCTTAGAAAAAGGATGGGGCTTCAGGTCGTCTTCGATGCACTCCTGACATGTCTGGAAATTTTTTAATCTTAGGATTTGACATTTTAAAACGGCCACAACGTGTTGTGGTCTTTTTTTCGTTCGTTGAGCGTTTTCGATGTTTGAGTCTAACAGATATATTTATATAAGCAGGTCAACATTATCGTTTGTATATTTGCATTGCTGAACGAAAAATAAAACGAAAATTGAGTGGAACGCAAGTTAAACTAAAAATATTAGCTTGATTGTGGAAAGAACCGCCAAGTTAACGATTTTCCACAGTATCCAGAAGTGTACAATCTAAACTTGAACACGCATGCATCATTATAATCAAGAGCAGATACGCAGTTTCGTTTTATGGGGAAGCGGGGGTCAAAGATAAAATTTTCCATGGTCATGGAATAACACCTTTCATTTATCATGAAAGTTGTAATTTTTTACAATAAAAAACATATTTTGGGTGTCATGACCCCTGTGACTTCCTCTCCCTATACGCGCTTGATTATAATTACGTACGGTAATATAGTAAAGTGGAAAAATTGACCTGGCTACTGTGACTCCACGGTTTGCATCTTCGAGTCTATATAGCGTACATATGCTAAAAGAGGTTTGTACAGAACTGCAATGTTAACCGAGTTTCGTAGTTACTTTGACGTCCACTCTAGTACATATAAGATCTCTGTGATTAAAAGTATCAAAACAAGAATTGAACCATAGAGACCTTACATGAATTGAACGAGTATCGAACATGTTATATTTTAGTAAAACCATCGTTCATTGTGAATAGAACTTTTCAACGAACAAAATTTTTATTGCATTATGTAATACTAATATTTTGTGATTTTATATATGAAAATAAAAATTAGCGTATTTTTCAGATTTATAGCCTGAAGGTAATTAAAAGTAGCCCAAAAAGTAGCGCGTCGCCCAATTCGAAACTTTTGTAGCGAGGGCACTTAGAAAGTCGCCCAATCCACTATTTGTAGCCCACCTGCGCCACTGAGTGACAACACTATTTCCGGTCAGCTATTTATAAGCCTGATTGGCTCTTTTCCACCTATGGTGTAGAATTTTTTTTTATTATTGACCAGTTTTTTCGAAATACAGGGTATTTTCCATCTATTGACACCTTTATATAACTTTACTCCTATTAATTTTTATAATGACGATCAATGTCACGAAAAAAAGCTCTCTTACAAATAGTTTAGGCAGTTTTTTTATCACGCTTTTGCGCTATTTCTTCCGGTAGTAAAACTTTTAGATGAAAAATCTCCCGAATGGCAAAAAGCTGATTTTCAAAAAGAGTTTCGGACTGCCCTCCCGGGCACTGTTCCTACCTGCGAAACGAAGAAAACGGCCAGTTCTTCCCACATCCCAACATACTGCGCTTGAACCGGTCTCCCTTCCGGTTATTTTCAAGGCGGTAAATGGTGGGAAGCCTGTCAATACCATTAACCCCAATGTGGTGGATGACACCATCAAAAGGGCGTGTGGCTCGTATCTGTCCATAACGCGTTGAGCGAATGAGATCGTGGTGAGGGTGGCCAGTCACTTCATGGCAAGTCGGCTCCTGACCATCCAATCTCTGGCCAATGTTCCGGTCGAGGCCTTCCACCATGTTTGCGTGGCCAAACCCAGGGGCCTCATCAGAGGAGTTGAGACTGCGATTTCAGACTCCGCGCTGCTGGAGGCCTTGGAGGAATGTGTAGTGGAATCCCTCCGAAGGTGGACTCACTCCCGAGGTGGTGGTGCCACTGCGCCGCTTTTCAAAGTATTCCTTACCTTCGCTCAAGCCCCCATGCCGGCCAAGATAAGAATTGGTGGCACGATGTACGAGGTGTCTCCTTCAAATGCTCAAACTGCTGTTAAGCATCGCAAGCCGGGTCCGGCCCCTGCCGTCCGCAAACCCTCTACCCTCAAATCAGTCGCTTCCGTTGCGGAACAAACCACTGCACTCTCCAAAGCGGCACAGACCTCCTGAAGCCTTCGAGCTCGAGGGCATCCCCCCTCCTGAAGCCTCCCACTTCGAGGACGGCTACCTCCGGTAAGCCCGATGCTAAGGTGTCGGCCCCTGCCCCTACTGTGAAGTCCGAAACCAAAGCAGTTCGTCCGATTGCTAAGGCAACAACTGAAGTTGTGGACCCACAGTTGAAAACCAAACCTACTGTAAAGTCTGTTGCAAAGGCGACATGTCCGGTTTCTAAGGCAACTTTGGAGGTTGTGGACTCTGAGCTGAAGACCAAACCTCAAAAGACGACGAGGAAGTGGAAGTTTAATAGGTCTCCCAAGAGCCTTGCTTCTCCTTCTGTCCAAATGAAGATGGAGGAATCCCGGGTGGAAGAAGAAAACGTTGGGGTCGCAAACTGTGACAAATCACCTGTTCCTATGGCACGTGCTACCGATTCATCGTGCGCTCCGTCTGTTGACGTTCAACCGGAGCCACAAGTGGCTCCTGATGTCACGGCGTTGTTAAAAACCATTGCTGCCCTGGCTCAACTGCTCGTGTTGCTGCCTTGTACCCTGCCGCACCTCCGTGGTCTTCTGGCCCAGCTCTATATGCTTGGTTAACCTGCTCCTTGGGCTGGCCTTGTCTTCGGCTATGCTCTCCTCCCTTAACGGGTCTCCCCTCCAAGCATCCTTGCTTGGAACTGCAGGTTCTTGCGCAACAAGGCGCAGGTGCTGTTCCATTACACTCACACTTGTGGGGCTCAGGTCCTTGCGATCACAGAATCGCGGGTTGACTTGGCCTTCCGGCTGGAACCATTTGTGTCCTACTATGCCGAGCCTGACAACGGGGAGATATTTTTTTTTCTCTTTGTCCGCCGCAGTCTGCAACATAGCGCGGTTACCATTGCACCCTTCAGGGTGGGTGTTCGATTGGGGGTCGCCGTCCCTGTATCATTTACAGTGTCTATGTTCGGTATTCCACCATACTCGATGTTCACGCCCTGATGAGTGCCCTCAATTTTGGTGGAGGTAGCCTTCTGGTTATCATGACCAGAGATTTCAATGCTCATCATCCCTCTTGGCGTGGCCGTCACTGTGATGCTGCGGGGATCGCTGTCCGCAGGCTTGCATTATCTTCATATACTAAATGACGACTCCCCCACTTTCTATAGGTCAAACTATACTTCTGGTATCGATCTCACCTTGTTGTCAAGTCATCTGGTCGCAACCGCGACTTGGAAGGTCCTCCCGGACTGTCTGGGGAGCGAAAACATGGTGATGGCATCTACGGGATCCTACCGCTCTGGTCTCGCATAATAAGAGATTCATAAATTGGAATCTCTTCGCCGACACCGTCGCTGAGCATCTAGTCATTGCGGACACCACCAACTACTCCTTGTTGGAGGACATTCTCTAGTCGAATCTGGAATCCGCCACGCGCACAAAGTTGATCATGCCAGGATGCTGGCTATCACCGAACCATCAGCACAGCAGGGATGATGGTTCGATGATAGCCCGTCAATACAGGAATTCCACACTGCTCCACATCGCACTGCAGATGCAACGTGACCCCGTTGCTGTTCCATAACTTTTTGCTCTTCCGACTGTGTACCCCTCCCTCCATGGAGTGCCGAGCAGGGAGTCAATGGAAGCTGGAGTCCTGTGCGACTTGGTCCGCGATTCCATCAATTGGGTCCTTCACCACGGCAGCTCCGATGTTACGGACTTCTGTGACTCTCGTGTCGCTCTACTTGGCCTCCAGGCCGATCCTGCTGCTTGGCTGGTTTGCCCCATTGTCCAGGACATTGTGGTCGCGGCGGCTAGATGTGCGGATGAAGGGAGGTCTGTGACGTACTGTTGGTTTCCTGGCCACACCGGTAATCGTGGTAACGAAATTGCGGACACTTGGGCGCGTCGAGCCCTAGAGGACGTAAACGGTTCCTGCAGTAACAGACCCTCCCCGCACAACCCCTCCCTTTCCTGCCGTATCAGGAGTCTGAAGGACACCTTTCAACATGACATGGTGAACCTCTTAAAAAGAGACATTTCGGGGCATTTTCAATCACTTTTCGAGGTGCGAAAGTCGCCGTACTTTCTTCCTGATTGTCTCCCAAGTGGGGGAGGGGCACAGACCAGGCTGCATCGTTTCAGAATTGGCTGTGCATTCACCAACAAGTACCTCCACCGCATTAGGCAACTCCCGTCGCCTGTGTGTCTCCAGTGTCAGGAAGGTGCTGACGAAACACTGGAACACATTCTTTTGTGGTGCCCGGCCTACCACTACCTCAGGGAGGAGCTCCTTCTCGCTGCCGCCGATTGGGCTTCGCCTGTCTACCAGGTCTGTCCGACCTCTTGGATC
>QLNU02013978.1:10574-20964 GCA_006491805.2 Dysdera silvatica
GATGCTGCATTTTACAATATAATCGAGGAAGCAAAGAACTTACTTGGCACAACAGAAATTAAGGCTCATTGAATAGTATCAAAACAAACTTGTAGAAGCAATGTTTCAGCCAGCACTTCAGAGCAGTACTACAAAAGAAATGTTTTTTATCCATTCATAGATCATGTTATAGAGGAATCGAAGGCTAGATTTGTGTCCCACAAAAATATTATAGGAAATTTGCAAATTTTAGTTCCAAGTTTCTTTAAAGATGATGCAGCCTGTGACTTAAAACGAATACAAAATTTGTACTTGAATGATGCAACATCCAAAACCTTGAACGCAGAGTATGATTTATGGAAAAGGAAATGGGTGACGGCTAAATCTGCTGTGGGTGTTTTAGAGGCTTACGACGAATGCAGCGAGTTTTTCTTCCCTAATATTAAGAAATTGATTGGAATTTTGGCTGTGATCTCAGTAACAACTGCAATGCCCGAACAGACTTTCTCATCTTTAAAACAAATCAAAACATACTTAAGGAACAGAACCAGCCAGCAGAGACTAACGGGTCTAGCTCTAATGGCAGATCATAGAGATATAATCATTTCTTCAATGGAGATAATTGACAAACTTGTTTCTTGTAGGAAAAGGCTCAATTTGATTTTATAGTTTTTTTAATAAATTTATTTAAAAATTTTTATTTTCAAACCCCATCCTATGACTATATAGCTATGTCTGAATTATATATATTAGAAAAGCATTTTACTTTTGTTTTGCCTATACTGGGGCGAGGAGGAATAAGATACCTAAACAAATCAGTTGCAACTCTAAACCCACCCCTAAGAAATCTATATGTGCTTATACTAGGGATGCATTTCTCAGAAACATGGAATATGTTGTAAAACATTAGTGAAGTCTCTCATTACATGATTACATTCTATTTGTATAACTGAGCTATCTGAAACATTCTCATTGATTGACTAATGGGACATTAAATTATAATTATTGTAAGAATAATTATAATTTAATAATTGTAAGAATGGCTCCTCCTAAAAATTTTGAGGTAATACTTATAAATACTTGTCACAAAAAGTAGGGAATGAACCAGAACTCTCAGGTTATGAGTACATGGACTGGAGATTGAAAACTTCGTAAATATTTAAAATATTACTATTTTGGTGAATTTTTAACATAATGGCAAATAGTGTTTGAGCAAAAGTATGGGAGTTTATGTGCAAATTTTTTCTTTTTACAGAATTTTTAGATTCATTTATTTATACAATACTACTTGGTCTTTTTATGGGCCCAAGTAGGGGATACAATTAGGATGTCACATACTGTTGGATATTATGAACAAATGCATTGACATTGATTGAAGAAACACATTTTGAGTTAAGCTTGTCCTAATCGTTACTCATTTGAGCAAAAAGAGTATTACTGTGAGAGGTGGGTAATTGTAATTTCAGAGAATGATCAACGTGAGAAGAAATATAATTGGGGATTATGAGATATTGTGAGAAATCACATTTATAATGATCATGAATAATTTTATATAAAGGGGTAAGGTGCGGGTGTTTACAATTACGGGAAAGTGGGATTAAATTTAATGAGGCTTTAAAAGATGTAACTGAAACAGAAGACCAGTTATTCAATATGAAACGTGCAGCCACATTTTGAACAGATTCAAAGTGGTTGATATTGAGATTGGTGAAGGAATCCCAGATTTCGAAAGCAAAGCTATATATATATATATATATAAGCTGCTAAGCTAAGAACAGGCCACAATTGTCCTTGAATACACTGTATTTTTTGAATAGTAGTACTTGTGCTTTTTTTGCTCATTTGATTACCAGAAATCCAGACGTTGCAAATTTCCCACAGGGGTGTTAACACTTTTATGATGAATCAACGTCACCATTTGTTGTGCAGTAGGATATTAAGAGGTTTTTTTTTACAAAAGCATGAACATGTATGAAAGAAGCATTAAATACGTTTTCATTTTAAGGTAAGAATTTTTTTTTTTTATACGCATGGATATTTCACATTTAAAAACGTACATTTTTAAATGGTTGAATGTTATTTATGAGAAACAGTCGTTTACTGAAAAACGGGATTTTAATTGTGGTATCATATTGCACTGCCCTGGTTCATGAATATGTCGTTTCCGCATAGCAAATTTTCTATATATATTTATATTATTATTATTAATATAAATTTTCCATATATCATGGAATTATCCATTTTAAGTTATAGGGGTTCTGCTCACGAATAAATTAGGACGTGTGATATACTGATATGGATAGAGATAAAAGATCATATATAATTTTATACTTAATGTTTTTACTATAAGCTTGTTTACCAATTATCAAGTAAATAAAAGTTTCTCCATCCCTTCCCACATCTCTCTCTATATATATATACAGAGAGAGAGAAAGCAGAGGTGGTGGAGGGGAGATATTTGTTACCAGCACTTGATGGAGCATTCTAATTTTTCTGTACATTCAACCGTTTTTTTACCGTACAATAAATAGTTCCTTGGTGTTTCTCATAAACAACAATAATGCTCATCTTTAATAACTATATATAAGGGAATGGAGACTGGTATAATAAAAATTCCTTACAGATTGGATAATTTAGCTAAAAACTTTTTTTTTCCAAGTTTTAGTTACATATTTGGCAAACATTTTCTCCTGAGAAATATATAGTCTTAATAATTTTATATAAATTATATTAGTTTTGGTGCAAAAGGGTAACTTTTGGAAGAAGTTTAGTCAAAAGTATAAGTTTTTCAAAATTTTCAGTATGCAATGTGGTATGAAAAGCACAGTTCAGGAAAATTATTTTAATAAGTTATTTATTATAACAATGAATTTCAAATTTTCATGGCTTAAGCCTTTGTGCTTAAAATTTCTCTAACTTTTCCAGGTTTTTAGTATCGGCAGACACTCTGAAAAGAATACAGGATCTGCGGCCACTACTGGGTTTGGCAGCTCAAGTGTGAGGCTGCCTTTTGTACCACTCACCAGAAACGGTCCTGCAAACGGTAATTTACAGCTTGACTAGAAGATGAACTAGAACATACCAACCAGAGTTGGCTTTCTGCCGGCAGAAACTGGTTTTAACCGGCAGAAAGTGGGAGAAACTGGCAGAAACTAATAAAAGTACTGAAAACAGTATTGTATTATTTAGTAAATGAAAGATTACAAAATATATGTTTATTACAATAATTTAATATATCGTAAAGCTTTATATTGTTTCAATCAGGGCCATGCTTATGGTGTTTGCAGCCCTGGGCAAAGCAGATTCTAGTGGCCTTTAAAAATGTGTCGCCATAACACAACGATAAAAAGATTGACCAGGGTTTAGCATTACAAAATAAAATTATTCACCGGTAAAAATGCTATAGTTAAAGATAAAGGAAAGATAATAAAGTTAAATTAAAAATAGGAGATAAAAAATAAGTAAAATGCAAATCATTATAATTTATTATTACTATAATTATATCGAATTAATAAAAAGTTCCCAGTGAACAAAGCCGCTTTTATTGTACTGTTAAAATTTGCAAAGTAATTTTTCTAGCTTTTTATGCAGCCAAGTTTCGGAAACCAGAAGTCTTTGCAATGGCCATAACAATAAACATGACAACGTAGATAGGCTATCGATGTTAATGCATTTGACTAATAACACATGTACTTATTGTGACAACCATTTAGAAGGTGCATTATGGGAAATAGACGTCACATGCAAAAGTCAATTGATCAAATAATCTATCGAAAATATAAGGGGAAGATAAAATTTATTTTTTGGTACTTGCATTACATGTTTTTGGTGGCCATGGGAGGCTGCCCAGCTCACACCCCTTAAGCATGGCCCTGGTTTCAATAATTAAAATATTTTAAAATAATTAAAAAATACTAGAGTACATCAAAGATTTGTTACAAAAACCATCTTTCGCAGGCCATATTATTTAACATTAGGTCTGTTTGCTCTTATTTATTTATCTTTACCTCATTAGACCTTTAGCTATAAAATAAAAAGCAAAAACACTAACAGACTGGCTGTAAAAAAAAGCCTCAATGGTTTATGACTAATCGAATAAGTTGTATTACAGTGAATGAACCACACTTTTTGTTTTTAAGTCTGTTGTAAAGCATGTGGTACCTGTTTAGAAATATTCCGGAAATCATTACAGACAAGATGCTTGGCTAAAGGAATACATAAACACTGTAAAGCCACAAATATATGGCAATATAAGATGGAGAAATCAGGTAGATCGTTGGAATCGTTCCTTAAAGAAACATCCATGTTACTCGCAGATCATGAAAATTATATGGATGATATATAAAGGTGCTGTTCAAGTTATAAATAATCGGATGATTAATAAAGACGTAAAAAGACTTGTTGCAGCTTTTAAAATCTATTGCTGTTGCCTTGTTTGAGATTCGAAAGGTAACTTTTCTATTACAGATGCATGTGAAATTAATCCTAAGTGATAATGATAATCTCATGGAAATGAATCAAAAAAGGGTAAAAAGTAAACTTTATCAGGCAATAACTCAACATCATATATGCCAGTTTATATACTTCATCCAAAGTACATGTGATCTAAATTGTCACAGGAGCAGGAAGACAATACTAGGAAATTCCTTAATGTCATTAACCCAAATTTTGTGCTTTACTTTATAGCTTTTTGAGCAAAATGAGCTCCTTTTCCTAAAACATACTATTCCAATAAAATCTTAGAAAATGTCCAGACTTCTGTTTGGTGGCATAGTTTAAAGAAAACTATAAAGATTTTGCAACTGTTTGTTTATGCATTGACGATATAGCCTACAGTACTGGTGGGCTTGGAAGAATATTTTTCTTAAGCTATTGGTCTATTCATAATAAATTAAGAAATTGTTTGAATTAGGAAATGGAAGCAAAACTAATCTTTTGCTATAGATTACTTCATTGGAAAGATCAGCCTGAACTTAAATGCTAGTTAATTTGTTATGATGTAACTAAACCTGTTTTACTTCAAAATGCATCCCTTTTTACAATTTAGGTTATCTTGGTAAGTTTTTAATGCACAAAATAATTATTTTCTGTTTTTTTGCCAGTTATTGTCACTTCCATGCCAGTTTTAACTGGTTATAACCAGCGGTTTTAACTGCCTTGGCAGAAACTTGCCAATACTGCTACCAACTTGAGATTTTCCTCAGGTTGAAGTGATTGTTTATAAACTATTCTATTATTGCTGATCTGATTCGCAGAACTGTTTAAAGGTTAACATAAGCCACTTGATCTCAGATCATGGACACTTTAGATTCATAAGTTTTTTACAAGTAGGAAACCTATTCAAGAACTGATAAAAAAAATTCTACAATATTTCAACATTTTAACAACATTAGCTTTTTTACCATTATAATTTTTTTGTTATTCTCTAGAGCTAATGCACAAGAAAATGTTTTGTGGTATACTGCATATTTGGACTTTGCACTAACAAGAATTGGTATGCTCGTTACAACACTTTGTGACATACTTCACTTAGTAAGTATTCTATTCAGCATGAGTTCTTTTGTGTCTGTGAAGATTTGATGAATTAGCGAACGTTCTAGGGCACATTTCACATTTAAAGGGTTTTTCGCCTGTATGAATCCTTTTGTGTTTGTTAAGGCTTGATGCATGGGAAAACGCTTTGTGGCACACGTTACAAATATAAGGTTTTTCACCAGTATGAATTCTTTTATGAAGGTTAAGATGTGATGATTGCAAAAAGGTTTTGTGACACACTTCACAATTGTAAGGTTTTTCACCAGTATGAATTCTTCTATGGACATTAAGATGTGATGACTGCAAAAACACTTTGCAACAGATATCACATTCATAAAGCTTTTCACCGAAGTGGATCTTTTCATGTGCCTTAAGATGTGATGAACGAGAAAATGTTTTGTGGCACACTCCACAATTGTGAAGTTTCTCACCAGTATGAATTCTTGTATGGCAGTTAAGAAGTGATGATCGCAAAAACACTTTATGACATATTGCACATTCAAAATGCTTTTTACCCGAATGAATTTCTTTGTGTTCTTTAAACTGCGATGAGTAAGCGAATGTTTTATGGCAAATGTCACACTCAAAAGGCTTTTCACCCGTATGATACCTTTTGTGTACATTAAGATTTGATGCTTCAGAAAATGCTTTAAGGCATATTTCACACTGGAAAGGTTTTTCACCAGTATGAATTCTTCTATGGTGGTTAAGATGTGACTGATGCAAAAACGCTTTGTGACATACTTCACATTCAAATGGTTTTTCACTCGTATGGATCTTTCTATGGTGATTCAGATTTGATGAAAAAGAAAACACTTTGTGGCATATTTCACATTCAAAAGGCTTTTCACCTGAATGAACCCTTTTATGTGCATTAAGATGTGATGAACGAGAAAACGCTTTATGACACACTTCACAGTCATGAGGCTTTTCACCAGTATGGATTTTTTTATGGTTATGGAGGCTTGACGAATTAGAAAATGCTGTGTGGCACACTTTACAACTGTAAGGTTTTTCACCGGTATGAACCCTTCTATGACAATTCAGACGCGATATATTAGAAAATGTACTATGGCACACTTCACATTCAAAGGGCTTTTCACCAGTATGAAGTTTCCCATGTCGTCTTAGATATGATGTCTGAGAAAACCTTTTGTGGCACATTTTACATTCATAAGGTTTCTCATCCACATGAATTTCTTTGTGTTTGTTATGGTACGATGCACAAGAGAACATTTTGTGGCACACTTCACATCTTAAGGCTTTTCATCAGTATGTGCCCCAATATGGATGTTCAGAGTTAACATAAGTTTTATGGCAAAAGAACAGCCAAGGTCATACTGTGCCAGGACTCGCAATTCTTTGAGGAATCCAAACTTCCTGAGGCCTAGGGAATTAACCTCCGGTCTAAAACGAGCAGAGAGTTTGTCCTGTAAGCATTTTATTTTGGCATCATTGAGAGTCAAACCTGGGTTATCAGCATATTAGGCGAGAGGTCGTTACTACTACACCACCACAGGGCCAGAGTGGATGACTAAGAATATGCATTATAACATACATTTAAAAGGTTTTCTTCTTATATGAGCATTTCTATATTCATTGAGTTTCAATGTTTGCAAAAATGTTTCCTGGTACAATTTGCAATTATAGGGTTATTCACATACATAAATTCTTTCATGTAATTCTAAGTTTAGTAACTGAGCATAAATGTTTTATGGCATACCTTCTAAGCTTTTAACCTGCATGGATTTTCTAGTAGCAGACTTCATGCTCAGAAGACTTAGCCCTTTCAAATCCCATGAAATTAATTACAATGCCTGAGAATGTGATGATAGAACAGAAAATGAAAGCAGATCTCTCATTTGAAAAAACTTGGGAACTTAAAACCCTGATGCATCATCTTCATGTATGATTTGTAAACAGATTTCAGTCATTCACTCAGGATTGAAACGCTGGAAAAATGAAAACAATGAAACATATGTTATTTGTTTTTTATTTAAAAGAAAAAGATACTGTACTAAGTAACACATATTCTTGCACTCTTAAGTTGTGGAGAGGAAAATTTCTATGCACTTCAGATAAGATATTGTGTCAACTGTATTTAGTTTTTGCATGTACATTGCATACAAATACGTTACCTGTACTGACTTTATTTTCATAGTTTAAAACTTAAATTCCAGAACAGAGTTAACGAGCAATCAGATATGGTGAGCATTCTTGTTAGTCCCAAGATCCTCATTATATACAGGCCCTACTGTAATTACATAGGCTTAATTTATGTTATAAGGGATCCAGGAAAAAATTCGTCTACGGCCCACAGAAAAAAATTTGTCTACAGTTACAGAAAAAAAAATTGTCTACAGCCCACAAAAAAACTTAATCCGACTCTGAGTATGTTTGATTTCCAGCAAGGCTGGTTTTGAGTGAATGTAGAGTGGTTAGAAGGTTACATATAACAATAATCGCGTTACAGACTCCAGGGGTTTTAAAGACACATGCCCAAGCAATGCCGTTTCTACCATTAGGCCACAGTAGGCAACTGCCTTGGGTGGCAAATTGGCATAAAAAAATTAATTTCTAATCGAACAAAAAAACTGAACAAAAGAGAAAAATTGAAAAAGAGGAAAAATTAAAATATCGAATTATTACCAAAAGCATACGGAACAATTACTTAATAAGCCTTTACTTCGATGATTGAAAATTTTTTGATGTGTTTCATTGTTTAATTTTGCACACAAGTTCTTTTATATCTAATACATTTAAGCCTTCTAGCTCTGATAATAAATGTTGTGTTTTGAAATATTACCAGGTCAATATTTCAGTTTTCAAAAATAGAAGATGTTGCAATTAAACAATTATAACGTGCAGTAATTGTCTTACTATTCACAGTACCCTAATGTTACAAAATAATAATGTAAGCCTAAAATATAAATATAATTAATGGGTTTAATGATTAAAAGTATAATAGAAGATTTACGTCATTGTACGACTGGATGTTAGTGGTGGTAAAGAGGGGGAGATATAGGTGAAAGAGTGATGGTAGTAAAAGGGTGGGGGCAGCATTTTTCAATTCTCGCCTACGGCAGCAAAACACCTAGAAATGGCTCTGCATCTGTAACAGAATGTGGTTGGATTACTGGTGAGTTTTATGATACTAGAACAGCAATGGTCATGCCATTCCAGGAACTACAGTTTTCCAAGGAATTTGAACTTTCTATGATCTAAAAAACCAACGTCCACACTACGGTGAGGAGCTGGTCGATAAACTTTTTTTCCATTGTTCAGAGTTAAACCCAAGATAATGGAAATTTAGGTGAACGTGTTACCATTGCACTACCGTAGGCAGGGTCATGTTTAAGAGGAGGTGAACTGGATGGCCACCCAGAGGCGCTAAAAAATTTAGCGACAGTACCACAAAATCAGCTTTTAACGTCCCTTATATACTTTCAATGGAGTACTTCGTCAATTGGTCTTTTATGTGTGATGTCATCGTTCCCATAATGCAGCTTCTAAATAATGGTTAAAATAAACACAAGTGCTATTATTCAAATGCATTAGCATCAATAGATCTACATATGTTTCATATTTATTGTGGTGGCTATATAGACACTGCAGAGACTCCTAGTTTCCTACATTTTATAGATAATTTCATTGCACAAAAACTTGAAAAATTACTACGTAAGTTGTAATAAAAAAAATAGAAGTGGCTATATTCATTGAGTTAAATTTTCATTAATTTATTATAATTATAACAAATTCTAATAATTTGTATTTTAATTAATTTATTCCCCATTTTTAATTTAACATAATTTTTTTCTCTTTACCTTTAGCATTTAGACCAGGGAAGAACCACTAACATTGTAAGCATAGAGCCGACTGAAGGGCCCAGTGGTTAGATCAACTATAAAAGATACAGTTCAGTAAAAATTGGTTGAAATGTCTTACATTTTAAAAAGAAAAAAAAAAAAATTAAGCAATTTAAAAACTCTAAAAAAATGGGGATCGTTAATTGCAAAAATAACACTTTTATAACAATATGCAATTAACTCGGCAAACATTATGCAAAATATTCAAATACGTTACATTTTAAAATATTTTCTTATTTCCCATTACATCTACCCTAACCATTGAGTGAGTAGTTTTCACACTACACAGCATCTTACCATGATTAAGTAATTTATGTGTTCTATAATACAGGGGGACACTGGACAAGAAACTACAACATGGACATAACTTGGGGGGTTAGATATGGCATAAACCCGGGTCCCTGCGTTGAGCCATAGACAAATGAGAACAAGCGTGAAGGGTAATAATATCTTACAACTTAATATACGGAGAAAAAAAGGGCTTGTTCTTGTTCTCATTCATCTAGTATGTCAAGACACCGCGAGCTCAACGCGGAGACCCTGGTTCGAATCTGGCATGAGGACGGCGTCTCTTTTTATACCTTTAGTTTGAGCTATTAATATGTAGGTGCCAAATTTATTTGTAATAAAAAATACACAGCGAATAGACACCATGTTGTTTATGGCATTTTTAGGTTTTCCTGTCCTGTTTCTTTATGTGGTTTTTTTTTCTTAATGACTTTTTTTATTTTCCTCTCTCCCTCCTTTTCCTCCTATACCCCCACCTTCCCAAAGCATAAATATACGAGTAACGAGTACTTATCTAATTGGTTTTTCCTGCTTCTTTACACCTGTTTTTCTTATTTCTTTTACGGACGATTTTTGCGATTTTCCTCCCTTCCTATACCTCCCCTTTCATTGCTTACTCGTAATTAACCCCTCTTTTATCGCCCACTCACACTTTTCTTGCCTTCACCTCGTAATCCATAAAAAAAATGTAAGGTTCAAATGATCAGACACATTAACTGCAA
>QLNU02013978.1:21064-42304 GCA_006491805.2 Dysdera silvatica
CTCTTTTGAAAATCAGCTTTTTGCCATTCGGGAGATTTTTCATCTAAAAGTTTTACTACCGGAAGAAATAGCGCAAAAGCGTGATAAAAAAACTGCCTAAACTATTTGTAAGAGAGCTTTTTTTCGTGACATTGATCGTCATTATAAAAATTAATAGGAGTAAAGTTATATAAAGGTGTCAATAGATGGAAAATACCCTGTATTTCGAAAAAACTGGTCAATAATAAAAAAAAATTCTACACCATAGGTGGAAAAGAGCCAATCAGGCTTATAAATAGCTGACCGGAAATAGTGTTGTCACTCAGTGGCGCAGGTGGGCTACAAATAGTGGATTGGGCGACTTTCTAAGTGCCCTCGCTACAAAAGTTTCGAATTGGGCGACGCGCTACTTTTTGGGCTACTTGTAATTATCTTCAGGCTATAAATCTGAAAAATACGCTTCTTTTTATTTTCATATATAAAATCACAAAATATTAGTATTACATAATACGATAAAAATTTTGTTCGTTGAAAAGTTCTATTCACAATGAACGATGGTTTTACTAAAATATAACATGTTCGATACTCGTTCAATTCATGTAAGGTCTCTATGGTTCAATTCTTGTTTTGATACTTTTAATCACAGAGATCTTATATGTACTAGAGTGGACGTCAAAGTAACTACGAAACTCGGTTAACATTGCAGTTCTGTACAAACCTCTTTTAGCATATGTACGCTATATAGACTCGAAGATGCAAACCGTGGAGTCACAGTAGCCAGGTCAATTTTTCCACTTTACTATATTACCGTACGTAATTATAATCAAGCGCGTATAGGGAGAGGAAGTCACAGGGGTCATGACACCCAAAATATATTTTTTCACTGTAAAAAATTCCAACTTTCATGATAAATGAAGGGTGTTATTCCAAGACCATGGCAAATTTTATCTTTGACCCCCGCTTCCCCATAAAACGAAACTGCGTATCTGCTCTTGATTATAATGATGCATGCGTGTTCAAGTTTAGATTGTACACTTCTGGATACTGTGGAAAATCGTTAACTTGGCGGTTCTTTCCACAATCAAGCTAATATTTTTAGTTTAACTTGCGTTCCACTCAATTTTCGTTTTATTTTTCGTTCAGCAATGCAAATATACAAACGATAATGTTGACCTGCTTATATAAATATATCTGTTAGACTCAAACATCGAAAACGCTCAACGAACGAAAAAAAGACCACAACACGTTGTGGCCGTTTTAAAATGTCAAATCCTAAGATTAAAAAATTTCCAGATATGTCAGGGGCGTATCGAGGTCGACCCGAAGCCCCATCCTTTTTCTAGGCTGCTATTGGGGATACGATTACATATTCCGTAGTCAGAGAGCGTACGTGAGGGCACTTGAAATGTTGCATGTCAGGGCCGTATCAGAGGGGACCAGAGCCCCCATCCTTATTATAGACTACTGTTGGAGCTACTACCAATAGCTGAGGAGAGTTCAAGTATTATATAAGCAATATTTTGGCCATTTTATACCCCTCCCCCCAAATAAGCAAAAATTAACATTGGATAACATAGGAAAACAAACACAATAGCAACCCCCTTCCCCAAAGTGCTTACGTAAAACTTTGGGCGCTCTTCCTTGCAAAACAATTTGTTTTGTATTTGGAGCTACAAATAGACAAATCCCCAACTGATGTCCGCTTTGAAATCGCAAAATACTTTCAGACACAGTTTGTTACTTTTGTGGCAGCACTTTCCGTCAAGGGATGGCAACACCTACGAACTAGAACCAAAACTTTTCCAATAGAGAACCAAAACTGACGTTAAGTTCGCGGCAAAGCAAGTGATTAGAGAGAGACTTCCTCGTAACTTCGATGCGTTTGCACGCGTATGTTCTTCACGATTGTACAAGCTTATGTTAATCTCGGAATCCATATTATCGTACATATGTAATTAAAGCTTAGTTTATTCGGGACATAATGTTTTGATATTCTGTTTGTAAACCGGCCAATTTTATCGTACACCCCCACGAAACACGCGATAAGTGGTGACTCTCGGACTTTACCGCAACTTTGGATAAAATGCCAAAAGAAGAAGTGCCAGGCAGCTCAACTCCACGTGAGCCACAAATTGCTAGAGTGAGTGTAAAAGTTCCACCTTTCTGGAAGCCAGACCCACGTGTATGGTTTCTACAGTTGAAAGCGCAATTTCGGAATAACAGCATTTCTGCGGACCAGACGAAATACGACATAGTTGTGAGTTCAATTGACACCGACGTGTTAAGCCAAATCTCGGACATTTTAATCAATCCCGCAGCATGAAGGAAAATACGAGGAAATTAAAAACAGACTTATCACAGCATTCGCGAATAGCTAAACAAACGATTTCTCATTGTGATCAGATCCGACTTTCTATCACAATAACCGCACCAAGCCGCGTACGAATTACGCGCACCACTCACGCGCACGACTTTTATGACCAGCAACGTTTCTTTTCGTAATAACCGCGCGATCAAAAGCCGCTGTTACAGTCAAACAAGTAAGTCCTCCACAGGTTTGAGGCAACCCCGACTCACAGCGCAGCAAAGCCTCCAACTTGGAGCAACAAAGCCTCCAACTAGGAGCAACAAAGCCTCCAACTAGGAGCAACAAAGCCTCCAACTAGGAGCAACGAAACTACACTTTGTCACGTTGAAATACGTTTTGTGCGAAAACTAGCCCTCAACTGAGGCCGCAAAATCTTTTTCAACAAGCAACAACCAAGCTGATCACAGAGCGTTACATTTGGAAAGATATCAAAAAGGACTGTCAGGTTTGGACTCGAGCATGCATTGCATGCCAACGCTCCAAAGTCCATCGGCACACACACGAGCAGCCCTGGGCGAGTTTACGGTACCCAATCAAAGATTCAAACACAAAGGTCGATATTGTTGGACCCCTACCACCATGTCATGGTTATCATTATTTATTAACGGCAATAGATCGATTTACCAGGTGGATAGAAGCCATACCCTTAGAGGATCAGTCCGTGGATACTGTCAGCAAAGCACTAATTGGATCATAGTTCGCTCGGTTTGGCATACCAGCAAAGATAACAACAGACCAGGGTCGCCAATCCGAGAGAGAATTATTTCATTCTTTGGGAAAATACCCTGGTTTTCAAAAACATCACACATCAGCTTGTCACCCACAGGCAAAGGGTCTCATCGAGCGACAGCATCGTACACTCAAAACCGCTCTGAAAAGCCATCTTCAAAAATCAACTTTATGGGTAGATGCTCTCCCATTTGTACTTCTTGGACTTCGTTCCGCCGTTAAAGAAGACTTGGGGTGTTCATCTGCTCAACTGGTATATGGTTCAGCACTGCACTTGCCGGGTGAATTTTACAATGATTCCGAGAAGACAAAACAACACGATTTCTTAAAACAACTTCAAAATTTCGTCAAAGCATTGGTACCAACCCCAACAACAACACACGGGACAAAAAACTTTTTTGTACCCATGGATCTGAAAACGTGTACACACGTCTTTGTGCAAGACAACGTGACACACACAAGCTTGCAGCCAAGTTACCACGGACCATATGCAGTCAAACGACGCACTGAGAAGATTTTTGATATCGAAATCAACGGAACTGTCAAGAGAATCTCCATTGATCGAATCAAACCAGCTTTTATGCTTGAACCAGAGGTGACAACAGCTCATGGCAGCAATGCAGTTAAGGACACCAGTGAAGCAAACACCACAGAGACCTCAATGCCAACAGGGATAACGAGATCGGGTCGGCGAGTTCATTTTCCCACCCGATATGTCACCATATGTTCAATTTAAACGTCTCTGGGAGGGGAGTGTGTAGCGGCACACTTTCCGTCAAGGGATGGCAATACCTACGAACTAGAACTTTTCCAATTGCAGAACCAAAACTGACGCTAAGTTCGCAGCAAAGTAAGTGATGAGAGAGAGAGACTTCCTCCTAACTTCGATGCGTTTGCACGCGTATGTTCTTCACATTGTACAAGCTTACGTTAATCTCTGAATCCATATTATCGTACGTATGTAATTAAAGTTCAGTTTATTCGGAACATAATGTTTTGATAATCTGTTTGTGAACCGGACAATTTTATCGTACACCCCACAAATCGCGATACTTTTTAATGTTCAGATCTGGCAACACTGCTGTCACGCACTTTGGTCTCGGCTTTAAAATTGTATAAAGCAACATTGTAATAATTGTTGTTAAACATTGTATAAAGCAAGCAGAGATCCTAGCTCTTTGTTTTACTAATCTCAGCGACAGAAGAAAAAAAAAGTGTTGTGCCGCAAGTAAGTATCAATTGTTTATATTGTAAAAAATAGACATGAATAGAGAAAGGTGGCTTCGTTTTAGGACAGGAAAGTGTTTTACACGATTTTGTAGGAATTGTACTGTACCTGATAAACGCAATAATGTCTAGGAACATTTTCTTCGGAAATACTTACTCGATGCACACAAAAGTGTTTTTGTATAATGAGCACGCATGTCGGCGCTAGTACAGATACTGTCCCATTTCGTTTTTTAGTGGGACGTGTTTCCAACACACTTGGCAACTTTGTCCTGGCTTGCCGCCATGTTGCTTACCTCTCAATACAGGCTCCGCCCGTTTTCCTCCTACTCTTCACTTCTACCCTCTTCCCTTCTAACATCTCTCCCTTCTTCACTCCTACCCCTCTAACCTCACTCTACCACTCTAATCTTTTCATGTTCTTTCTCCTTCCCCTCTCAACCCCTGTTTTGTTGGCAGTCTCTTCCTACCCCTCTAATCCCTTTCCACTCCCAGCCCCCACCCCCTTGCTGGTTTTCCCCTCTTTTCCTCCATCCACTCCCCCCTGCTCCTTTTTCTCAGTGCAGGGAACAAAATAGAAACAGCATACTATATTTTTATCCATTGGGTAACTTCACCTCTTTAACTACACAGTCATCCACGTTAGGCCTAGCGCACCTTGCAAACCGGGCCCTTCTACTCTAAACCAAATAAACCTTCTCCCACAAACCAATCCAACAACATTCCTCTTCCCTTTCAACCGCAATTGAAGAAAAAAATCCATATTGAAATATTTTAAAGGCTTTCTAATCGCTGCAACACTTCCATAAGCATCTTACCACCACCACAGAGAAACACTGTATGATGTCCCACCCTGTGTGAGGTCACGCATCACTTGTTAAAATCGCTGACGTTAAAACCCTGCCTACAGCATTTTTCCTTCTCATTTCTAGGGGGAAATTGAACTTGTGGGACGGTATCTGTACTACCACCAACATGTCTATATCTTTTGTGTACTGCATTGGTAAAATATTAGAACACGGTGCCACTGCCAATAAAATGATTTGGCAAGTTTTTGTCTCTTTACCAAATCTCGTTAATATTAACAATATTTTAATATCTTTATTTTAATCACCTTATTTATTCATAAAATGCAATAAAAGTTCATTCAAATCTTGATATCAATATAATTTCTAATCACAGGCACCGACTTGAAAAATTATTGGGTGTTGCCAAAATTTTAAATTGGTGACACTACAGGTGAATTCCCTGTTTTGTTAACCAATTCTTCACCAAAACTGTTGCTATTCTCTTAAAACGGAAGGAAATTTTTGGGAAGCGCATGATAGGTGTGCGTACATGAGGTAGTTATATTGTAAGAGTGCGTTCAGCCATTTTGCTGTGGCCTTCCCTTTTGATAGTAATTAGTTGAGTTGCAGCGATGGTAGGATGAGTGAACGGTCAAATTCGGTTTTTTTTTCATGGATTGGAATTGAGAGGACATAAGGTTTTGATTGATTGGTACATGAAAGAAGATCTACTATCATCTGAGTACGTATGTCCCAAATGCGACGAATGCATGAAGTTGGTGAAGAAGGCAAGTGTGGACAATTGGTACGTGTGGCATTGTAGGAAATATGGAGAGAAAGCTGACGATTGTACTTCGTGGTGGCGACGTCATAAAGATAAAGTCGAAAATATGTTTCCGGCATTTTTGAAAGCCATAAAAACCATTTATCCTGTACGAAACTCGGACGCGTAAACACCAAAGTAAGTTTTTTTTGTATTTAGAGAGTGAGAGGAGGAAGCAAGTATTTTTTATTTAGAGGAGAGAAGGTAAAACTCAGTATAAAAGGCTATTACTCCTTAAAAAACATGGCAGCTGGGAAGCGAGCTTGTGATGATGTAATCCGGGCAAGAGGTTGCCATGCCTTGGCGACAAATCATACAGGGTACACACGTGTAGTTTAGCCTTTTAAATCGAATGAAAAGCATATTTTTCAAAGGATTTAAGTGTAATTTAAATTTCGGAAACAGAGTAGTTTAAAACCTTGTAGCCAAAACTAACTCTATACTCTTAAAACGAGAAGAACTGATTTTGGAGACGTTGGATGTGCACATGCGTCAGTTCACCAACTAAATATTTGGGTGTGTCCCAGCATATAAAAATGAGCGAAAGGATATTTTTGCGCATATCAGTATTTTTCTTGAATCAGAGAAAGCCTAGTGGGGGGGGGGGCAGGGCTCCCACACCTCCAGCTACCAAAAAAAACTGTAAAGCAAGGAATAGTACTCTCCCGAAATTTGAAAGCTTACAATAGCAAAAAAACCTCTCCTCTGTACACGCGACGGTCATTAACATCGATTGAAGGAAAGCAAGATATATTTACGCAAAGAAAAAACTCTAACAGTCATATTACGACTTTAGAAAACTTCATGCCATAACATCGGTGTGTTTTTTTGCAACTTGTAAAAGCTTAACTGTCATGGTGACCGGAAATGAAGCGGATGCGGGGAACAGCGATTCATTCTAATGCAACCTGACAAAGTAAGTGTGCAACCCGATAAGCAAGTTAGCACGCGCCTTTGGCAACAAAACATGGTTTTAATCTGCCCTGACGTCTAAATTTCATTATCAGATTATCTGGTACAATAAGATAGGTTACCTGAAATGTTATAATGAAGTAAATTATAGTTAATAATGGTAAAACATTTTTTCCGTAGATAATTATTTAATATCCCCCTCCCCTAAATGTATATACCCTTTATAGTTTTACCATTGCTGCCAAAATACTGAAATGAGTCGAGCGACCCCACCCTCCTGTCGGTTTTTAAAAAGAAATTGGCTGAAATAAAAGCTATTCTCCCCAGGTGCCCCAGGAGGCAAAATAAATTAAAGAAAGGCGTGGATCCCAAGCTATTAAAAGATAGTTGTTCAACTTATTGGACAACATATTTTCAACATTATAGGGTAGAAATAATGAAAATCTTAAAGAATCGATGACGAAAAACTTTGTGCATATATTTCCGTATATGTATTTTCCCCACGAACAAAAATATTAGGGGTTCGAGGAACCCACAACAAAATTATTGAGGGTTCAAAAAGTGTCTCGAACGAAGTCGGCGCCACTGTTTCTAATTAAGTAACCGAAAGGGTAGAGGGCATCGTTACACAGTTCATCCATGTGTGGTGGAGGTCTCGGCAGCTCTGTGGTTATTGTTTTTAATCAAAAGCAATAAAAAAAACTCAGATCACTGCATAATAATCTTGCCATTTGGTCGTCAATGGTGCCAACTTCATTCCTGCTTACCACGATTTAAATAAATGAATGAAATTTATCTATAAAACCAGAACAAAATATAGAAAATATATTAATAAGAATTATCAAATAAACGAAGCATATGTTGGTCTTAAGGGAAAGGAGCCAGTGAAGGATTTTTAAAAATCCTGAAAATCCGGCTCCCCCTCATTAATACGAAATACAAAAATACAAATACAAAAATAGATTAATTGATGCAGGTACAAGTTTAAACAGTGAAAATTATATGCATAATAATATACACTAGCAAGTGCTACCTTTCCGTAATCATAATTATCAATAAAATTAAACGAAATCAAAATAAATCAATTACAACATAGCCAGAAAATGCAATTTAAGCCGTTTTTTAAATAAATTCAAATTATTTAATGACTTAATATCGGGGGCTTAAATTATTCCATAATTAGATTTCGAAATATATAATATATATAGTTAATGTTAGTTTTAAATAAATTTGTATAAGATCTCGGAGGCACATAATGGGATCTATTTCTAGTATCATAATTATGAGCGTAACTATTTAGGAATATACTATCAAATAACTTGCCCATCTTAATTCTACAAAATACAGATATTGAAATTTGTAAATCATATCAACAGGGAGGATCTGAATGTGTCTATAATTAAATAATAAATTTTCATTTACTTGTTTCACCAATCTGACAAAAAGATTTTGTAATCTGTAAATACTTAAGTTACATCTATTTTCAGTATTCATTCATTTCAGTATTCAGTAAGTTAACAGGTACACTTTTTAAAAAAACAAAACAAAGAACATTCTCCCCCCCCACCTTACAATAATTTCTATAGTTTTAAGAGTATAGGAATTTTGGCGACATTATTTGGTACTTGGCATGGTGAGATTGTTCTGCAGTGTCCTCAAAAACTCGGTATCGGCATTATGTCTAAGTAACCGAAGGGTATAATATAAATAAGTGATCATCGGTATAATACAAATTGGAAGTTTGTTTGTAAACGATCATGGCAGCCAAAAATGAAGCAAAAATTTTAGGGTGTGTGCATGGAGCCAATTCACTAAATGACAACAAACAATTACAATAAACAATGTAGTAATCCAGTGGGCTTGAGGCCCTGCGGTGGCGCAGTGTGGTAACGCGTTCTCCTATTGCGCGGCTAATCCGGGTTCGACTCCCAGCAGTGCAAAAAGAACGCTTACTCAGAGATCTCATAGAAGATCGCACTGCTCACTGTAGGCCATAAGAGGTTCGGATTCCTCGGAAAACAGTAGGTCCCGGCGCAGCATGACCACTGTAGTCTTTGAGCCGTAAAACCACAAAACAAACAAACAAACAATCCAGTGGGCTTCAAGGAATGGGAATGACTATCGGGTGTTTTCCCCGAAATGTTTTCCCCAACTATCTCTCCCCCCCTCCCCTCCCATATAAAAAATTATGGGACTAGTATATGCTTCTAGAAAAATACAATACTTAATAATTTTCGACATTTGTGTTTAAGCTGAAGCTAGAGCTTTTAGGTGTAGTTAAAAAAAAAAGAGATGCCGTCTCCACCCAAGAGTTGAACTAAGGTCCCTCCATTGAGCACAGAGTTAACCACTACACCAATGCGAACAGTAATATGTTTGTTTGGATTTTTTATGGCGCAAGAGCATCTGGGTTATACTGCAGCAAGAGGACAGGGATAATGTCCTCTTTCTCCGTATATAAGGATGTAAGATATTATTACCCTTCTCAGAGGTAACACAATTGCCAAATAATGGTTAACACACAAAGCCACCAAGGAAAGTTTTTTGTGAGTTTTCGTGGGGGAATTTATATACTTAATAATTTTCGACACCCACTTATAAGCTAAAGCTTTTAGGTATAGGAGAAAAAATGTAATAAATTACCAAATGGAAAAATCACAAAAAACTTGCCCAGTGGCTTTGTGTAATTATTGACCATTATTTGTCAATTGTGTTATCTCTGTGAAGGGTAATAATGTCCTACATCCTTGTAAGACACAATATGAAAAGAAAAGAAATTGTAAGCTTAATTAATTCAGACTAACATTTATAGAAGTTGACGTTTATGGACATCTTCTACAATAGAAAAATACCACCTGTCCACATTTTATAAGGACATTACAAAACTAAAGTTCATTCTCCAGAAATATGATTTAGTATTATATGAATTTAAAATGAGCTATGGTTTCCTTTCTTTCATCACCTGTATTTTCATTTGCAGTTTTTCAGTCCTGATTGAAGCGAAAATCTATCAGCTTGTCATACATGAAATCCACACATCATGGGCTCAGGTTCTGCAGTTGTTTAAAATGAAATCTGCCTACGTTTTCTCTTCTGTTGTCAGATGCTTGAACGCTCTAATTGCGATTTGGTGGCTATGAAGACTTCATACTCAAAGTATAGTTCCATAACAATTATATAGACATTTGATAGATTAGTACTTAACATATAACTAGTATTTTTCCAAAATATCATATAAAGAGTAACATAAATATTTGTTCTTATCAAAATTCTTTTAAGAGTGGTGTATATTATAAAATATAAGATTATATACCCATGTGAAGATACACACAAGATCGTTTCTTTAGACATGCTTTACATATGAAATCTATGGAATATATATGCTTGGAAATGTGATCGGTAATTGATCAAGCATACTTTATTGCAAGCCTAATTTATTACAAGAAAAAGTAATGAAATCTTATTAATATATAATTCTGGATCTTCATATTCTTGGAGAAAATTGTATTAGTGGGTCTGCTTATTTGTGAGTAATATAAAATACTTCATTAAACAATTGGTTGAGGAACTTACGATAAAACGGATGCTGCTAAAAGTTTGCTTGAATACAAAATTTGTAACCAGATATTTTCTGTCATGGAGTCAGTAGAGAAAGGCAAAGCCATTCATGTTAGGAAGGGACCCGCTGAACTCGAAATATATAATAAGAGGATATACATGGGCAGAAAATCTTTCGAATGTGAGGTATGTCACAAAGTATTTTCTCATTCGTCAAGTTTTAACAGCCATAAAAGGATCCATACAGGTGAAAAACCTTATGAGTGTGAAATATGTCACAAGAAATTTTCTTATTCCTCAAACCTAAAAACACACACTGTAACTCATACTGGTAAAAAACCTTTTGATTGTGAAGTGTGCCACAAAACATTTTTGTTCGCATCACAACTTACTGGACATATAAGAGTTCATACGGGTGAAAAGCCTTTTGAATGTAAAGTATGTCATAAAATGTTTTTTCGTACATCACATCTTAACGAACACAAAAAGATTCACACTGGTGAGAAATCTCATGAATGTGAAGTGTGTCATAAAACATATTCTAAAGCATCACATCTAAGTCAACATAGGAGAGTTCATACTGGTGAAAAACCTTATGATTGTGACGTATGCAAGAAAACTTTTTGTAGTTCATCAAACCTCCGCAACCACCAAAAAAATCATATCGGTGAAAAACCTCACGATTGCAAAGTGTGCCACAAAACATTTTTGTATGCATCGCAACTTAATGAACATGAAAGGTTGCATACGGGTGAAAAGCCTTTTGAATGTGAATTATGTCACAAAACGTTTTTGCAGTCATCGCATCTAAAATGTCATAGAAGGGTGCATACCGGAGAGAAGCCTTATGATTGTGAAGTGTGCCACAAAATGTTTTCTCATGCATCAGTTTTTAAGAAACACATGATGATTCATTTGGATGAAAAGCCTTTTAAATGTGAAGTATGTCCCAAAGCATTTCTTCAGTCATCACATCTGAAATGCCATAAAAGGACCCACAATAGTGAAAAACCTCATAAATGTGAAGTGTGCCACAAAATGTTTTCTCATATATCAGATCTTAAGAAACACAATAGGATTCATTCGCGTGAAAAGCCGTTTGAATGTGAAGTGTGTCACAAAACGTTTTTACATTTTTCACATTTTAAGGTGCATGAAAGAATTCATACTGGTGAAAAGCCATATGAATGTGAAATGTGCCACACAACATTTTCTCAAATATCACATTTTAACAGGCACAGAAGAATTCATACTGAATAGAAAATTTATGATCGTAAAGTATGCCATAAACCCTTTTCTCAGGTATCACCTCTTTAAGTGAGATGAAAGAAAACTCAATACTCAGCATTCAAGTAGCGAGCCATTTATTACATTCAACGTGTTTGTTTAATAACATTCAATTCCTTAGTCTCTAGACCAGCACTGACAACCTATTACGCAGTGGCGGCTGATGGTCAAGTTGCAGTGGTTTGCAACAACCTGTTTCTTGTTACAAGGAAAAAGAAATTATGTTGAATTATTATTGTTATTTTATAAGAATCGGATCATTTAGCTTGAAATAAACGAACAAATGATTGTTGTCAGCACTTCAATAAACAATCTGATATTCAAATATTCACACCCATATCCATAGTGGGGGACCAGTCCCCTTCCGAAACTAAATTTTTAATGGGACTTGGCTACAGTTTTGCATGCTGTGATTGCACCGGTGCACATTGTAAACATTTTTGAAACCCACACACACACACACACAAATTAAATCCTGGTTACGGCCTTAAACATACCTGCTAGTCACCTGTGTGTTACAGTTCATTTCGAAACTTATGTATTTTTAAGCACATAAGACAAATTTAAGGTAATGAGTGTAAGCATTTGTTGGATTTAACAAGTAAATTTATTTACAACAAGACATTGAATGTTAAAATGTATTTACTGTGTAAAAAATTAATCAATAGCTGTTTGGTGAGTTTTAATCACCAGTTCAACTTCAAAATGTATTTTTAATTACGAGATTAAATCCACCATTTTCCCATCGGTATGCTTTCTGCACTTGTGTTGTTGTCGGGTAAACAACAATAATAAATTTGAGAGCTTGGAAGGGGGCCATCCCAGTCGACTCAGCCTCACATTTAACCGATCCGTGTACATAAGGTGTCATATCATATAAACTAAATGGCTCTAAATAAATTTATCATTGACATTTTTTCTGTGTGTCCTTTATTTCCCGCTTTCTGTCTCAAAACTTCTGAATTCAGCCACCAGGAGTTCTGCAAGCAGTTTCTTCTGGTAGCGCATAGTCACTTTGCTATACTTTCACACTACGTTTATGCCTCCAGCCCTTTCCGTTCGGAAATTACCTGTGTGTATGAGGACATTACTATCATCCTGTATATATCATCATCATATTCAACCATTATCTATCCACTGCTGGATGAAGGTCTCTCCAAATGCTTTCCACACAAGTCTATCCTGAGCAATTCGCTTCCACGTCACCCCAACCTGTTTTCTTATTTCATCCACCCATCTAGTTTGAGGACGTTTTCTAGGTCTTCGGTGGTCTCTTGGAATCCAGTTCAGAATTTCTGTTGTCCATCGTTGATCAGTTCTTCTTGCAATATGCCCAGCCCATCGCCATTTCAGCCCTTTTACTTTAACAATGATGTCCTCTACTCTAGTTTGCTCTCTCACCCAAGTGTTTCTTTTTCGATCTCTCCTAGTTATTCCAAGCATGCACCTCTCCATGCTCCTTTGCGTTGTCTGTAACTTTCGTATTGCTCCAACTGTTAGACTCCATGTCTCTGATCCATAAGAGAGGACTGGCAATACACACTGGTTGAAGACCTTTCTTTTTAGACACAAAGGCAATTTCCCCTTCAGGATAAAACTGTTTCTTCCAAATGCACTCCAGCCAAGTTTAATACGTCTGTTGAGTTCTTTCATAATGTTGCCATCCATTGAAATCAGCTGGCCAAGGTAAATATATGAATCAGCAATTTCTAGCTCAATGTTGTCAACTTGTATTTTTGTTTCCTCTACAAAATTATTGAACATGATCTTAGTTTTTTGTAGGTTCATCTTGAGTCCAACCTTTCTACTTATAAATAACAAAATGCAATTTTCAACGTATTTATTGTGTATGGTATTAATAAAAAGCTCAAAGAAGGACTCGGTTGGATTTCAACCAGTCATGCGCCGGTCTTCATCAGGAGATTAACAACATTGTAATCACGAGGCTTGTTGCCATCCTTTGGGACTGTAATTTTGCAAGTTCATTGCAGTCACTGTTCTTTGTGCAGTCTCTGGTATCCGTGTGATCCACATGCGGCTGAAAAATGGTGTGGTTTTATGATCGTGAACTATAATGGAAAAGTTGATTTTGATATAATAAGCTTCTAAAAAATCTAGTTTGATTGAAGACTTCGGTTGGTTTAATGAAGTGGGTTCGTTAAATATAAATTTGTGGTTATTTTCCCAACAGTATGGCAGCGATCTTTAACAAACCCACTTTACTAAGTCAACCAATGTCTCCACTCGAACTTGGTTTTTTAGAAGCTTATTAAAGTCAACTCTTCCACTTTAGTTAAAGATTATAAAACCATTCCATTTTTCAGCTGTGCTTTGATTGCCGTGCTACCAGAAACTGCACCAAGAACAGTGACCTCAGCAACTTGTAAAATAACAGTTCCAAAGAATGACAATATGCCTCATGATTACAATGTTGTTTTTCTCCTAATGAAGACCACCATGTGACTGATCAAAATGCTATTGAGTCGTTTTTAGAGTTTTTTATTAGTGTTACACACAATAAATACGTTGAAAATTGGATTTTTATTTTTAATTTCAAATTTTTGTAATATGTCAACAAGCATATTTTCTCTACTTCTAGCTGAAAGCTCATATATAATCTGACCACACGTCATATTTTTAGGTAGCTGGTCCCGTTGTCCCCAAGCACGGCTTCGAGGTGCCGAAATGTCCCTTTTTCAGAAAGAGAAGAACCCCAGTAGCAAGGCGATGACGGGGCATGCCTAACATGACCCTTTCATACCCTCCAATTTGTATGATTTGTCTGTACAATGTACGGATTTTGGTGAATTGTACAAATTTTCAGTAGGATTGTACTTTTTTTTTTTTTTTAAGGGAAAAAAAAAACACTACAGAGTTGCGGCCTCAATCCATTCCCATGACTTAGCTTGGGTGATGTATCGATACATCGTGCACAACCGGTGTGAAGCTGACATCGTCACACTGGTTTCGTAATTTTCAAATCGGCGATACATCATGATTTCACGGTGTCATACTGCCAATTTTGATGTTTCTTTGTGCGCATGCATGGTTTTATGATATCGTCTCATCGCTTGGTCTGGACAGTTTCCCGGTTTCACACCATCCTCGTAAAACTGTGCATGCACACAAAGAAACATCAGAATCGGTGGCGTGACATCAGTAAACCGCTCCTACGGTTTCCGTAGGTTGCAGTATGAAACCGACTAGACCTAGAAACTCGAACTGTACCTTCCAAAACTGTGCACTGCACATGCTTATGGACTTCACTTTTAATTCTTTTGAACGTTTCCTTAGGAGGTGGTATAAGAATTGTGGAAACGTATTTCGGCAAATTAGAAACTCGGAGTGCACTGACCAAGCCATCAAGGGAATATCGGGAAAGGGACCCAGAGCCCTCATCCTTTTTCTAGGCTGCTATTGAGGCCACGATTACGATATTACATAATCAGAGATTGTACATGAGGGCACCTGAAATGTTGCATGTCAGGGCCGTTTCGGGTGGGGCCTTGAGCCCCATCTCTTTTCTGGGCTGCTATTCAGGCAACGATTGCGATATTATGTAATCAGAAATTATACATGAGGGCATTTGAAATGCCGCATCTCAAGGCCGATGCGGGTGGGGGGGGTGGTGGAACCACCATCCTAGTTTTAATTTTTGAGGAATTTTTCAAATACAATTGAAAAAATTCTGAAGACATTTTGCATTTATATGCCATTTTTTTAGTTTTGAGAAAGAATATTTAGTTAAAAAGTTTATACATATATGTATATAGTCCTTTTTTTTTTGTTTTCTTGAAATTAGGTTAAATCTAAAGAAAACATAATTTTTTTTTTCCACTGTACAGTCTGGACTTACATTAATTTCATTTGATATCTACTGTAGAGGAATTATGACATTACCACTACTTTCTTAATTTATACCTTCCATATCTATACTAATCAATCATCTTTTTTTATTATTTATTTATATATTACTTCCACTTCTACTAATTATATCCAATTCTGGGTTGCAGGTGCTTTGTCAGACCTTCCTTTTATTTATTTTTCCTTTGTTATTCTTCCACTTATTGTCCATAGATACTTCCATCCTCTTTCTTTCTTCTTTCTCCATGCCTCTGTGAATATTGTTTCCTGAATGGGCACAAATGCTCATTTACGTGTATTATTTCCTCGCCCTGACCTACAATCTCCTTTTCTCTCAAATATACACCTTTCTTTGCTTCCAATTTGATAATATATAACTTAAATAATAAATAAATACCTAATAGTAAATAAATTGAAGAAATTAACAAAAAATAAGATCAAACAGAATATTAACTAAATAAATTATTACCGTCGAACATAAAAGTTAACTTGTATAATTCAACAATTTTTAGTTATATTAACTATGGTAACATAATATGGGGAAATCTCTCACTAATTAATTTTTAGAAAATGGTTTGCTAAATAAAACATTTAACAAAATAAGTTTATATTCAAATAAAACCAACAAAGAAATAATAAAGAAATATGAAATTCTAAACGTAATATTCATAACTTAGGACATAACTTCACATTTATGAACAAATAAATGAAAATAAGCATACTGTGTCTTATAAAATAAATGAACTAAACCATAACTATAACACCAGACATAAGATGGAATTGAAGCAACAAAATATGAGAACAAATATTAGAAAAAATAATATAAATTACTATGGAATAACACTTATGAACGATTTAATCATTGAAATTAAGCTTAAACACAAATTTAAATCAAAATTAAAAAACTACTAAATATTCAGAATTAATTCGTTATCGCTAGTTGCAGATACATTAAGAATTTCGTTTTGGCCTGTAGCCTATGTGTAACCAACTGTAGTTATACATGAATGATTTTTGATTGATTGATTACAAACCAAAACATTACCTTGTCATCGCCAAATGTCATTAAATTGATGATAAGAAGAGTGTTTTAAAATTTTTTTATTTTTTGTCATGGCATTATATGTGTGTTTTAACATATACTTTTTTACATTAATTCTTTATGTACCAGCAGTACGTAAGTAGATGTAAATGGATCTTGGAAAGTAAAAACTTGTAACTTTTTTTTTAAGCTTCAGGTGCATTTATCCAATGAGCCCATCTCATCTCTGGTAGGAACTCAAAACTCATAATATCACCATTAACACCATATTAATCATTGACTGCTGTTTGTGAGTTTTATGGTACAATGACAATAATAGTCATACTGCATTGAGACCTGCAGCTGTCTGGGGATTCCCTATCTCTACGTCAAGGCCTAGGAGAGCAACTCCCAGACGATTGATTACATGAGTAGTTTGAAGGTTTTTTTTGTTTTTTTTTTTATGTGAGGGAGATACCCTTGGGAGTCAAACCTGGGATAACGGATAGATGAACGCATTATCGTTACACCACTGTAGAGCCATCCTTGACTCAATGCAACATTTATTAAGAAATTTATTCATTTTTTTAATTTTAAATTTTTTAAATTTATCAATTTTTAGTCTGCTTAGATCAGTGGTTCCTAACCTGGGGTCACTACCATCAAGGGGTCTGAAACAGATTTCTGGGGTGGTCGCCAACTATTTTTAGCTGCAGTGTGCATAACATGACCACACGTTTCAATATTCTGCACTAATGGTTAACTTTATACCTATAATATACCATTAATATATATATGTAAGGTGAAAGTGGTGAAACGCCTTTATATTCAATTGTTTTACTCCAGGCGACATTGGCCGGGGTAATTCAATTTAACTAAATTGCCTATATCTCTTAGTTTTAACTTCTTTATGTCTATTAAGTAAAATTATTATATATATATAAAATTTATATTTAATGTGTTTTCTTTACTCTGTTAAAAATGCTTTTATTATGCAAATGTGGCAACAGTGGACAGAGAGGGCTTGCAGATCTTTTTATTACTATAAAAGAGTGTTGCGGATTACTTAACTACTATGAAAGTGGGTCGTGGCTTGAAAAGGGTTGGGAACCACTGGCTTAGATGGTATTAATAAATATATTCATAAAAGCCATCTAAATATTAAGAAATTCTAGCACTCAGCAACTTTCACACACCCCTGTAAAAAACATCTAGCTACGTCCCTGAACTTAATGAAACATCTCTACCATCCACTCTAGGACTGAAAGAAAGAAGGGTTTATTATAAATGGGCACAAAATTTTAAAAGGTGACTTTTTCTAATTTTTCTTCTTAGTATTACAAGCATTGGCAAACACAGGGGGGTGTCGATGGGAGTTGTAACCCCCATTGCATTGAAATTTTCATTTATTTTTCCTCAAGTACGTTGGTGCAAAAGGAGGGAGACAGCAGAAAAAGGCCAAAAAAAAAAGAAAAGAATATGGCCTGGTGAGTCCGCTGTCACCCATGAAACATAACACCACAGGTGAACGCATCGAAGAGCACCGCATATTAGACATAGGTAACAAACAAAAAGTAACAAACAGGTACAAAAGTAATTTTAAGACAATTGTCCCAGTGAGTACTTCAATACGTAATAAGCCGCTAAATATTACGAGATACAAACAGAAGTGTTAAATAATAAAACCAAGTACAAATGAACAAAAGCATTCGTGCCAATAACCCAGCACTTGACAAAATCGAGTAACAACCAAGAGACCTGGATTCTAACTGGGTAACTGCGTTGCAAGAAACCATTCCTTCAAAGCCCTCTTAAAAATAGATCTGCGCAAGAATGATTTGATTTCAGTAAGAAGATTGTTCCACAATCTATGACCGGTAGAGTTAATATTACTATGAAACAATCTCAACTGTAGAATTTCATCAATCCGCTATCTCGGGAATACCCCGTGGCATAGCGCTTAAAGTGGACCACCGATGCGAAAGCACCTGGGCATGTACCTAGGGCGTACCCCACATTGGACTGCAAAAGAGAGTGCTAATGGATTTTAGTGGGTCATTTAACTTATCCCAAGCGTCGGCAACCGCCCCTCCCGCCCCACAGTTCGCCTTAATGCGACAAATTCAGTAAAACACGACTATCTTCCTAAAGAAAAGTAAAAATTTCATCATCAACAAAATAACGAATAATAAAATATCATTTTTTTTTATAATAATAATGCATATAAGCAGTAGCGTAGGTCCGGGCAGTCGCACCGGGTGACATAATTCGTGGGGCGGCAATTAGCCTTTAAAAACACTTTTGTTACTCCATTGAGGGGGGGGGCAGCAATGAATCACCTGCCCCGGGTGGCGAAATACCTAGCTGCGCCACTGCATATAAAGTAATCATAAATGCCCGCTCCCCCTTCGATTTCCGATCACACGCCTGCGCCAAATCGTAAATGCTGCTACAAAAGCATAATTTTGTTCATTTTTGCACCAAAACGAAAATGTTACTACAAACTGATAACAAAAGCGCAAATTTTTCCGTTTTTACGCCAAAATCACTTATTCATTTCACCAAGTGGGCCGTTTTTCTAGCTTACATCATTATTGGTTATACTGTGTAGTATATTTTCTCTTCTCCAAGTCGTTGGCGCTAAATCTCGCCAATAGCACCCACGTCACACGACGATTTATGAACTGGTTATTTGCTACCAGCGTCTAGAGACAGTACCAGTTCCTCCTTCTGCGCATGTGCATGGATTGCGCAAAAATTCCTACCACTGTTTCCATTCCATAATATTTACTTGACTAGAAAACACTAGCCTCAGGCGACAGGAGAAAATAGCTTTTTCTGTCGCATTTCTGCGTTTCCACGTCCAGAGATGCCAACTTTTACGGATTTTCCGTAGTTTGTACGGATTTTAACTCCACCTTACTGTATTACGGTCGACACCAAGAAAACTAAGGAAACCTCATTCAAGGTCCTCACACTCAATTTTCTATCAGCCCCACGAAAATCCATATTTTTTATGATTTTTTGGTAAAAACAACAACAAAAAACACACTTTGTAGATGGCCCTCGCCTTTACGTTTGGACACGACGTTTCCGGCTTGTATACTTGGTTCTCTGTTCATTTTTACGTCCAGCTTTGTATGTGAAACTTGCTTCAAATTTGGATTAAAACAACGAAATGAAATGCAGCCATGATTGTGGAACAGCTGTAGAAAAAAAAAAAAAAAAAATTCGGCAGACAAAACTTTATAGGCAAGTGTATCGCGTATTTATAGTAAGGAATGGCTGTTTTACAAAGCATCGAAAGTTTTTAAATTTTTATGTGAACTCGCAGTTTTACCATATTTTGAATAACTTTTTACTCGCAGCATTTTATTAAAAGTTCAGAAAATTTTCGCCGTGAGACTTTAAAAAATAGCGTGTGAATTGAGCCAAGATTTTGCGGCATACATTTTGGGATATTTCCCCCGTCTGCTTTCGTTATCTACACATGCAGAGGCTTGTAGATTAATTTAAAAGTAAATTTACCTGTTAAATAAATTTAATTAATTTACGTAATTTATAATTCTATTCCGTAAAAAAAAAGCGAAATTAACGATTTCACTTAAAAGACGATTTTGATTAACTAACGAGTGATTTTTTTCTGATGTGCGATTTGTCTTTGATTCGCTACCTACCGGCAAAATTGTAAACTTTTGTAAATGTGCTGTAATTAACGACTGTTGGTAATTTTTTTAGTATTTTTCCATCAAAATAGAGGAATTTCTTCCTGATACACCACCTACCTTGGAGCACGAAATATTATACACGAACATATTTTTTAACATATAAATTTACATACAAAGAAAAAATACATCTGCAGTCGAAAGTGGACAAATATCGTTGACCAAAGCTAATATGCGTATATCAACAATTTTGGCTTCTCAAGAGGAAATCAGGGAAGAGGTTTCAAAATTATAAAAAACGAAACAAAGAACTTGATGTGCATGAAGTTCTATTTTTTCAATGAAATATTTTACTTTTCATTTTTATCATGCACATTCATTTGATTGAAGTATTTTTTGCTTGCTACGAAACTAATGTCTGAACCAGTTTTTTTTGTACAAAATAATAAAGTTGTAGTGTTTACCTAATAAAATTGATGCAAAAGCTTTTTTTCTGCTACAAAACTGATGCAAAATTTTGTTTGGTTTTTTTCTTCTACGAAATAGATACCAAATGCCATTTTTCCTGCTATGAAGCTGATAAGAATGGCTTTGGTGCGAATGTGATCCCTGCATCACAACATATTTTCTTAGGTAGCTAGCTTAACTTTAACGACCAGGGACAGGCTGGGAACCCGGGCCATTGCGCCCTCATGGACGATAGACCATGCGCCTTCAATTAGGCAAGAACTTGTGCCCCCCCTCCTCAAGGTCCGTCTGTGACCTTTCAGGGCACCCAGTCCGTCCTACTATATACACACACAGTACAGAGTAAAACTTTATGATAACGGATATCTAATTACGAAATATACAATGATGAGGGAGGGGCCAAAAGATCGCTCTGCTTAGATCGACCCGCATTTTGAATCTGTTTGAGAGAGATGTGAGATGTGCTGGTCATTCTTGTTGTAAATAGATGATTCAGCAAGTTTCTAGGGATAGTTCTCTATGAATGTCAACTGTATTCGCTGACAGCCCAC
>QLNU02013980.1:421-20149 GCA_006491805.2 Dysdera silvatica
GGGGCAAAATATGCTTTTTGCCCCCCCCCCACGCCCACACTATCGAAGAATACTATTAAAATTTTAATTTCAAAAATATCATTAAACATTTCCACTAATGTAGCAAAGCTGAAATAACTTTGGATTCTAATTCCACTTCCTGTCAAATAGATGTTGGCACTATACCGTCAGAAATACTGTTTTGACTGTGCCCCTGGTGTATCTATTGTTAAAAAAATTAGCGTCTCTTTACCTGTATATTTTTTTTCAGTCTTTGTGAAACCATTGATTTTAAAGCTTGGTGCTCTGCGAAATCAGTAAAATTGAAATCGTTCAAGTGGTTGTTGTTTTGTAATTCAGTTTATTTTAACTATTTAATTAACTAATTAACATCTAATTAACAATTAATTTATCTAATTAACATTTTATAGTAATTGTTGTAGATTTGCGGCAATAGATGGCGTCGCCATTTTATGGCCATAAAATATCTCTCGCCTGCCCCCACCTCTTTCCAAGACGTTGATACGTGCCTGCTTACAGGGGCGTGCTTTCGGCATTAGCGGCCCTCAAAAATGCTTTAACGTAACATAACGATTAAAAACGAAACTGACCGGAGTTTAGCATTACAAAATGAAGTTCTTCATTAACATAAACGCCAAAGGTAAAGAGAAGATAATGAAATCAAATTAAAAATAGACACTTATAAACAAAGTTATCTAGGGATATATCAATCACTTGGCATTTCTTGTTTTACTTCGATTTTGTGGATAAATTAAAGTATTTTATGTAGGTCTAGTGCTGCATTATAAACATAAAGAAAAATGAGCAAAATGTAATTATACATTTCTGCTTCTCAGGACATTGTTATAAGTGGTTTATTTATTTTTTGTCGGAAATCGGGATCTCTGTAGTGGCTATAAAGCCACCGCAATAAACATAATAACGCGCATAGTCTACTGGTGCTAACGCATTTGACTAATTAAGCGTATATTTATTTTTACTACCATTTGGAAGCTTCATTAGCGTTATGGGAAATATAACGTCAAACGCAAAAGGTCAATTGACCAAATTCTCTGGGAAGGTATATAAGGGCCACTAAACACCTATATTTTGATGCTTGCACTGCATTTTTTTAGCGGCCCTGAGCGGCCGTATGGCTCGCACCCCCCAAAACACGGCCTTGTACTCTCACGGTACGAAATACTGTTTTGACTGTGCCCCTGGTGTATCTGTTGTTAAAAAAAATTACCGTCTCTTTACATGTACATTTTCTTTCAGTCTTTGTAAAACTATCGATCTTAAAGTCTGTTGCTATGCGAAATAAGTAAAATTGTAAATAGTTCAAATTGTTGTTATTTCGTAATTTTTTTATTCTCACTATTTAATTAACTAATTAACATCTGATTAACAATTAATTTATCTAATTAACATTTTATAGTAATTGTTGTAGATTTGCGGCAATAGATGGCGTCGCCATTTTATGGCCATAAAATATCTCTCGCCTGCCCCCACCTCTTTCCAAGACGTTGATACGTGCCTGCTTACAGGGGCGTGCTTTCGGCATTAGCGGCCCTCAAATCGATTCTGTAGTGGCTATAAAAGCCACCGCACAAATGTATATTAACGTATAGTCTAGTCAGTATACTACTGAATAATTAACCGTATATTATTTTACTTCACCATTTGAAGCTTCCATTAGCGTTATGGGAAATATAACGTCAAACGCAAAGGTCAATTGACCAAATTCTCTGGGAAGTATATATAAGCAGCTAACACCTATTTTTGATGCTTGGGTAATCTGCATTTTTAGAGGCCTTGAAGGCAGCCGCACAAACCCCCCAAACACGGCCTTGTATCTCCTCGTCATTTTAATTTGCTGTAAATAAAATGAATTCTACAAAGTATTGACATGATGCTTATTTATTATTATTATGTACAACTAATTACAGAATTTCTGTTCTTTTTTCTTCACCTTTTCCTTATTATTTTATAATATTAATATATAATTTTTGCGATGGCAAGCTGAACGTAGTACGCTAACATGGTTTCTTCTCAGGTGTTCCCTAATAGCATAATTATTGTCGCTTTCGCTTTCTTTTTGGTTTTACGGCTCAAAGACTACAGTGGTCATGCTGCGCCGGGACCTACTGTTTTCCGAGGAATCCGAACCTCTTAAGGCCTAGGGAACCAAACCCCAAAAAACAATTATTGTATTGTAGTCATACAATAAAAGAGTCATTGTGCTATGCTTAGATTAGCTAAATATTTGCTGCCACTTTGTGAGGTAGGACGCGTCTTGATTACATAAAAAAAGTATTTGGTCGGCGCACGTGTCACCCTAGCACGACTACACCACTGACATTCCCCCCCCTTTGTAGCGGCTGTTTTATCCCTATCGAACCATCCTGATATCCTTTACACCCCGGCCAACTCCTCCAAACGACTGTCCCCTGTTACTTCAACCATTTACTCTAAACGAACGCCTTTTGTGCTTACTTCCTTCTATTGTGCATAAGCTCCTTCTCCCACAAACCGTTCTTTTAAATATCTATGTCGTATTGATTCTCATTTTATTGGTGCCCATATTATTATACCCCTTCGCTTGCTGCTTAAAAGATTAGTTTATGTAAAGTTACTGGATGTTATGGGTAAAATTCGTCCTGTATCACTACATCAGGTTAGGTTACTTCAGGTGAATCGAAAAGAATTTGAAGATGTACATCGAAAAGAGTTGGTAGCTAGAAGGCACCATTAATGTAGAATTTGAACAATAGGGGCTCCGAGATAGATCCCTGGGGACCACCACAGAAAGTATGATGTAGCGCGGAGTTACGTGTTATAAATATAATATACAAGATTAAATATGGTAAAAAATAAATTACAATCAAACTGAACTGAATTAATAAATATATTGGTCTTCAATTCATGAACTCGTTTACGTATTCTATGATATACTAATCTGTAATTCTACTGCGCAGGTGCAATAGAATACTTGGACACCGAAAATAGAAATCAAACCGAAATATACTTAAATACATACATAGAAAATTCAGAAAATAAATGTACACATATAATCCATCTTGACGGAGAATACCCTATATAAAACTCGAAAGAAACTGTCGGAAAAAATTATCATTCTAGATTAGTATTCCAAAAATGAAACAGAAATCGATGAAAAAATTGATGAGATGAAAGGTCTATTTCTGTTTATTATTTCTCTAGGCCTCTCATTTTAAGTAATCTTACGTATGTTTATGAAACACACTAAAAGATAGAAAAGAACAAATATTTTGGTTTAATTCCAATATTTCATTATTTTGCCAAATTTACACACGCATGTATACGAACACTATTAACTTAACCTTATTATAAACTTCATAATTTATAACTCTGGTAGATCATATGGAATATAATGGAAAAAAAATTTTAAAAACCTTTTGCGGTGAAAATTACTTAAATAGAATACTTTTAGACACATTTTCGGTGCCTTTTTCATTTTGCTTTTCAATCCACATTTAAACTTTTCGTTAATCGTTTTCCACAGACCCCTCTAAAAACTTGCTTACACAATGAACAACAGAATGAATGATCCAGCCCACTTATTCTAAATAAGCAGAATCGTTGATTTTGAAATTTTTGCCCATCTCTGTCAAAAAAGTGTTGACAAACACGTTTTTATGAGCAAAAAATAAATATCCTTACATCAAATATTCCTGTAAGAATATGAAGAAAAAATGTGTTTCTATTAATAACGATTAAGAAGCAGTAATTAACGTTAGAATCAAATATATCTTCCTATCCTAATCAGTATTTTGTTTGAATAATCAGCCATTAGTCACTAACACAGTGGGTTCAAGACCAAAGTCACCATATTGTGGAAATTAAATGAGTTGATCTAAAAAAAAACGATGTTAAACGGTTGGAAACCAAAGCTCGAAAAATTTCTGTACTTGAGATTTTCTTTGCACATCAATCCAAACAACATGAAATCAGAGTTCGTGCATTTCTGGAAAAATATATATATGCAGTATTACTATTAACTCGTTTAATTATATATTCCATTATAACGATTATATTCTGCTATATTAAATAATATATTGATACGATAAATAAATTTTATATAAACCACCAGAGGAAGAAAGTTGCAATATTAATTGCTTTATTATTAGAAATCAAAGGGTACTTAAATATAATGCATTTCTGGATTGAACAACAAGGAAGAAGAAAAAGTAATCCACTTGGCAAAAGTATATTATTTTTACAATAATGTTTAAAACGCATTCTATTAAGTTCATTTAATTCAACTCAATGACTTTTGTACAACACCATAAAGAGGAATTACGAAATCATCAGCAAGACAAACAAACAGAAATAGTTCGCGCATACACACTTCTTGAAATCAAAAATTAAAAACTCTTTTAAATAACTTAACGTAATGCATTCTTCAATACTGTATGTCCTTATTAGGAAGAAAGCGATACTGTCATACTGAAATGTTTGATTGATGATATGAAGCAGTTTACAAACGCGAAAGTTAAGTCCGTCCAATTTTTGACATTTTGACGATATTTGTCTCCGAGTTAAAATCTATATCGTCGCCAAAAGATGAGCCAGTGTTATAATAAGACTGAAACGTTGGCGGAGTTATGGATTGTTTTCTCTTACGAGATTCTAATCTGGCGATAATTTGTTTCTTCACTTTTTCAGTACAGGTAAACCCCAAAAATATGAATATTCCTTGTAAAGTGTTGATGAGGATGGAGATATAATACAGCCATATGGTGTCAAATAGAGTTGCAATGATTCCGGTAAACCAAGATAGGCCCATGATGGTGGCCAATCGACCATGAATCAAGGCGTTCCTCTTCAGCATGCTCTTGTAGGTTTCGTCTTCGTGTGCTTTCATCCGATTACTGAGGATGATATGGACACTAACTCCAAAAAATATGACATTAAATATGATTACTATTATCACTGGTGCAGCAAAAAAAATTGCTAGTGGCGTTTTCCCTCTAAACCAGCAAATTTCCTCAGTACCAAATATAGGTTTAAACTGAACGGGCACACCTTCTACATTATCTAATATTAGTGTTGCAATAACAAACAGCAACGATGTTCCCCACGAGTACACACAGTATATGAAATATTTTTTGCAACTAAATTCCGTAGACGCCAGTCTTAGTTTACCAACAGCTTTCAGCAACGACCTAAGAACATCGAAAGCCATCGCTGACATCCATAAAAAGGACGACAACATGAAGAATTGTATTCCTGCAGCCACACAGATACATGGAATGCTGGAAGTGTAGACACCTTCTATATGACCCAATAGGAAAAACAGATAGCCAACAAACAGCGAAAAACTTAATGATGCCTGATTGTATCCGGGAAGGTTCCGCATGTCTGAAATTGTAAAAAAGACGATCAAGTGCAGAAATAAACATAGCATAGATATGCCCAAGCCTATTTGAGTTATCAGAACAAAAGAATAGTCGAACTTATATATTTGACCATTATCTCCATTGTTGTTCTCAAAGCTTGGAGGACATACGATAATTGTATCTTCATCCAGACGATAAGCAGCTGGATCATACGTTTTATTGTAAGCTTCAACAACAACCGATCCATTTGGAAACATGGTGTATTCTTCTGGATCCAAAGCGACAGCTCCACAACTCTCCCACTCATCTTCTTCCTCTTCTTCGGTTACACTGTACATCTCTGTCGTTGCAGAGGCTATTTCCTCCCCCAAGGAAGAAAACTTCAAATCTTCCTTGATGTTAATACTTTTGTCGGTGATATTTTCCTCAAATGAATGTACAAGGAATGACCCTTGTATGACAAAAAACATAATATAAATGTAGTAACCTCTAGAATTTTCCATTACTCAGCTCTATAAAACAATCTTTCTTACACTTGTTCAAAATTAGCGTACCTGTTCCCCTATGGTAGAATCTGTATATCAATGTAAGTTTTAATGACTTTCAGATATTTTTGGTGATTCACATGGAGATAAAAACTTCCGTTGAAAAGCATCTGGATTTAAATCACGCAGTGACGTTACATTCAATGGATTTCTTCTTTGTACCAGAAAACCTAAAAGAAAAGCATACAAAGTTTGTTAATACAGTATTTTGTTGACAAAATATAGAGTTAAAAATTTGAGTATAAAATAATCAACTAGATAATTAATGTGAACATCGTAGTTATAAACTAAGACACATAATTTTACAGAATCATGATCAATTGAAATTTTGCACACAAGACCCTATAATTTTAGAAAGAAAGCTTGTGAAATAGGAACTATTTTCAATTGTAAGTTTAGATAGTGTGACTTTTATCGTATCTATAATTTTGCAATAGTCTAAAAAAAACACTACTACTACTTGCATGTAATAAATTACCTATGAATTTACCCATCTACATTCTACATTAATAAAGAAAAATGGAGTTTAGATATCCGCCAATTAGAAACTATTTTGGACTTAAAAGAAACACTGTTGCTGAGTAATAATTATGCTATACTGTGGTCTATCACGTGTGCAATAGCCACTGGTGTACGCAAGAGAATTGATGGGGGTCATAACGTCCCCATTACGATGCTATTTTGTATATATCATCAACCATTTTTAATCCTCTGCAGTGTGGAAGTCTCTCTGTTATCACACATACACGTAATACGGTGAAAGAAATACGGAGAAAGCGGCCATGTTGGCCAGATGGGTTGGCAAGCTGGACCTACAGTTTAACAAAAATTCTGAACTACGGTCACGACTGCGAATTCCTGCGTTAAGGCGGGACTCGTTGTGTCACCCTCTTACGTGGTGTCCTCTACCGCCGCTACTTCGAAGCAGTGCCAGTATTCTCAGTAGAGATTCGCTGTGGGACATTTTGCATATATACACACATGAATATATGTAATTGCACAGCTCTTAACGCCCCTTCCCTCCTCTTATTAACTGTCTGAATATGCTAATGGCAATAGCATTAGAGTCTTGTTAATCCAAATCACGCTAATCCGAAATTCTGGTTAATACGAACTTTTTGCAGTTGGCTGGATGTTTGTTTTCAACAGCAGCCAATTGACAAGACTTGAACAAGCAGCGCAGTGTGTGAACTAATTGGAATTTTCCATAAAGTAAAGCGAAATTTTCCATCATCTGTTGTCTGTTACATGTGCACATCAAAACACACATACACACACATATCAAACAATTTTAGCTTACAGTAAATTCTATAGTAATTATTTCGACTGATCCGAAAATGTGTTAATCCAAACAGGTTTCGGTCCTAATTAGTTCGGATTAACGAAACTGTACTGTGTTTCTGAAAACAGAAGTACCTTACATACCTTAATTAAAAAGTACTCTATTACTAGGAATTGATAACCATTATCTGAGTCGTCAGCGCGAGCTGTTGGAAAAAAAATGGCGCTATCAGACTTTCCTCGCAGGACTATCTTCGCGTTTTGAACACGCAGTAACTGGGGAGCGCAATAAAACGAAGTATGGCTGCGTAGCTTTAGTCCCTTAGCATTTCTTTCCCAACAGACAGACAGACAGTTAGCTATAGTTAGTTAGACAGTCTTTTTGCGCATATGAAATCCTCGATTCTGTTGATACTTAAGTTTCTGTAAAATCCATTTGTTCCAATAACTATTATTTTAAGAAAATCCTTTAAACATAATCAAAACCAAATTCAAAATCTCCTTTTTCCTTCCTCTTTTAATCCCGTGACTTGAAATCTAAGATTTCCCAATTTCCATCTGTCCTCCAAAATATATTTACATAATATATTTTCTTTGTTGTACCTGGATATTTTATTTAAGTTAATGAAATGTGATACATTTTTTCAATGTTTTTCTTACTCTTTTAAATTCTTTGAAAGTCCATAAAACCCATTCGAAAAGCGTCCTTGTTATTTGGGGACGTAATGCTATATACAACTACCAAAGTAGTGTTCGAGAAAGTGCGGCCACGGACAGCAGAATAGTTCAAATTCAATTTTGAGATAAACTTAGAAGAGGGTACTAAAAGTATAACTAGTAAAATAGATAAACACGCCGCCCTGTGGCGGGGAGACTCCCGTGTCCTCAACGTGCAAGGAAACCAAAGTACAAAATTCATTATATAATTGACTAACTAACTATTCAGTCCGCACCACAGTGCATAGGCATAATTGGGGGGCGGGTAAGTGCTCTTCCAGTATTTTAGAGCAAGGACGAAATTATATGTTTCGCCCATATATATATATATATATATATTGTGCAAAAACGGCAGCAGGAGCACAAGAAAGTCAAGGTCCAGCTCACGCAAGCATTCCAAGAAAGACTTAGAAGCATTGTGAAGACGAAACTGAGCGGGAAGAACACCACGCAAGCAATTAACGCATATGCGGTACCAGTGCTCACCTACTCCTTCGGGATCATCAAATGGTCCAACACTGAACTAGAACAACTCCAGCGGAAAATGAGAACCATCCAGAGAAGAGCCGGACAACTACACCCTGCAACGGCAATTGAACGGCAAACACTACCCCGGGAAGAAGGAGGACGCGGACAAGCGGACCTCAAAGACTTACATGACAAGCAGATCCAGAGCATGAGGCAATACTTCCAGTTGAAGAGTCCCCGATCGCCACTCATCCAAGCCATAATACAAGCAGATGCAAATTACACGCCACTAAACCTGTGTAGTACCGAAGAGCGTGTCCTCGAAACAGCCAATGAACAGAAACTGAGAACTTGGGCCGGAAAACCATTACATGGCAGGCACTACAATGACCTGCAACAACCACACGTTGACAAAAAGGCATCAAATTCTTGGCTGGCCAAAGGCACTCTCCAGCCAGAGACAGAAGGATTCATGCTAGCCATCCAAGACCAAGTGATCGCAACAAGGAACAATCAGAAATTCATCCAGAGAAAAGACATAGAAAGCGACAAATGCAGACACTGTCATGCGGCATCGGAGACAATCCAACACGTGATGGCAGGATGCAAGATCCTTGCGCAGTCAGACTACAAACATAGACACGATCAAGTAGCGAAAATAGTCCACCAGAAATTGGCAGCGAATGCTGGCTTTCTGACAGAAAAATGCCCGTACTACAAATATGAGCCAGAGACCGTGCATGAGAACGAAACACACAAGCTTTACTGGGATAGAGCAATCATAACAGACAAGACAGTCCCACATAACCGTCCTGACATAACCCTCGTCGATAAATCGAATAAGACCACGTACTTAATCGACATAGCAGTACCCAACACCAATAACATACAGACAACCTACACAACGAAAATCACCAAGTACCAAGATCTCAGACATGAAGTACGAGATATATGGGGTATGGAAAAGATCTTCATCATCCCGTTAGTCATCTCAGCAACAGGGATAGTACCAAAAACGCTTGCGACGAATTTGGAGATACTCAACATTGACCCAAACACCTACATTGAAATACAAAAAGCCACAATCCTAAACACGTGTCACATTGTCAGGAAGTTTCTAGACATGGCACATTAAGAAGTGATGTAAAAAGAGGCTTGGGAACATGGCGCTCTGCCCGTCCCAAAGCCTGTTTCCGCCAAGAATGGGAGAGGGAAAAAAATTTAATTTATATATATATATATATTGTACACATTGTATATTTTTCAATTCAAATAATCCTAAGCCAGGCCTCCATTTAGGAACAGTGCACCTTGAGCCTTCGGGTAGTCAGAAATCAATGTACACTAAATGGCTGGTTTATTTGTGTTATTCCAGCACAAGGACAACAATGGCCATATTGTGTCGGGGACCACAGTTTTCTGAAAAATCCGAAATTCTGCAGCTATGGCAAAACCAAACCTCGAACTACGATGGGCCAAAGCCAAAATGCGTTCTGCAATACAATTGGAAGTCGAACTTGACTTAACTTAATAGCACGATATGCGAATGCACTACCACTATAAGGCAGTGAACTTACATTTTCCCGAGGAGGCGGAACAGTGCCGGATTTACGTATAGGGCCTGTTAATTTTTTTGTGACATTTATTTATTAACTGTATGTCTATTTATAATATATCTACCAGATATATTTATAATATATCTGGATAATTATAATTAAGCATCATCCTATTGTGTGTTTTTACTGTGTAAATTCCTTTGGTTATTTTTTTGTTTACAAACATTGCTGAGGTCATCAGTGATGTCATAGTTTTTTCCCTTGGAACAGGTGGTGTGATGCAATCATCATGATGTCATAGATCATGTTATTGAGCATGCAAAAAATGCATACTGTTTTTTTTTTCAGTTCTCTGCTAAAGCTCATAGAGAAAGGTTTTCTTGGTCTTGTATTAACTTTGTTTTGAACACGTGAAATTTACTAGTGTCTTTTTGCTAATGTGTTTATTTGAAAATAAAACTGATTTGTTTTAAGATGATGTTATTGTTGGCTATTCACAAGTTCTGCGCACTCTGACAACATCGTTATGAGCCAGGCAATGTCTGATATATCTGCATAATGGTAACTGACTTTTGTTTATGGCGGATGCGTAGAAGAAAATGTGTAGTTTTTTTGTTTGTTTTTTACTTTGTTGAAGTTAACTAGAAAGGTTAAACTTAAAAGTTATAGACTTAAACTGTTTAGAATTTCAATGGTTGAAAGTACATAGGAGTTCCTGAAGATTATCTGAATTCAGAGATAGTCAATTTTGTTTTGAAAAAGTCAATAACGGATAGTGAACGGCCATTGAATTTTGCCTGCCTTGTGGGCACTAATTATAGGCAATGGAAGATGGGTGTATTAATGTGGTTACGTGATCGTGGCTTGGAAGGATTTATTTCTGATGAAGAAACATTGGATACCACTGTACTAAACGGGAACAAGATGACTTCCGTAGAAGAAAAAGTCGAACACTTTCTACGATTTATCAGTCATTGAGTCCAAGTATTAGGGACTTGATAGCAAATGTGGAGGATGCAAAAGGAGCATGGCAAGACATTAAAGATTTTTATGAACCAGTCTCACGAGCCACTTCAGCAAGACCTAGGAGTGATTACAATATTAGGCTTAAGCAGAATGACATGGTAAATGTTCCGGCATTTGGAATGCCACCTCATCATCAGGAATGTCCCGTTTAACTTCTTTGATATTGTTAACAGCTTGAGTTAACCGGAAAAACAATATCAAAGAAGTTAAAATGGGCATTCCTGATAATGAGGTAGCACTCCAAATGCCGGAACATTTACCATGTAGGTATGATGGTATAGTTCAACAAATTTCTCAGTGGGATGATAAAGACTCCAGTTTTCATAGGGTGAATTGTGCATTACTAGCAGAAGAAGGAAAACTTTAGAATAAACTAAAAAAAGGAAGAATTTAGTGATGGCAATCAAGTATTTCAAAATCGTGCAAGAGGAGGAGTTTTGATTGAATATGCAAAATCAACCGTTAGTTTGTTTGTTTGTTTGTTTGGCTTTTTTATGGCGCAAGAGCATCTGGGCTATACTGCGCCAAATCAACATTTGGATACCTTTTTTTTTCCGGAAACAGGTGAAATAAAGGAAACAAAGCATGTTTCATTTGATGAGTCGCTAAATGGTCATGAACTGTTCACTAAAGGAAATTTACAAAAAGTTTGGACATTCGGAACATCTGAAAAAGATTTTTTCATTTAACGACGAAGATATTGAGGAACCAGAGATAGGGGGAGCAAAAAAAATTGAGTGCCTGGCTACTTACTACGAAGCTTGTTCCTTACAAAAATAGGTCTGGCGAACCACAGTCTCTTATCATTGACAGTGTAAGTGGGCAACAAAGTATTGAGACACCACCAATAGTTCAAGAAACTATAAGACAACCCAATAGAATAGAAGAACTGGTGACTAATCCAACTAATCCGAATATAGTTTTCACAAGGGAATTAGTAACACGACAGACAGGAGCTACTAAGGGTATGACTGATGTTTACTATAGACCTTTAAAGTATCCAAAAATGGTCTTGCGATCTCATGTTGACGCAAGAGCATACTATGAACAGGAAGCCATAGATTACGATGATATCAGTTTTGACTTTAGTCGTGAATCTGCGGTTAAAGAAACTCACGAACATTTTATGGAAATGAACTTTATTGAAATACCACAAGGTCATCACGAAGCAAAGAATAGTCCATACTGCAAAGCGTGGTGCAAAGCAATGAATGCAGAAATTGACATTTTGGAGGAAAGATCCGTCTGGGAAGTTGTTGACAAACCTGAAAAAAAACCCATTGCCTGCAAATGGGTATATGCTATTAAGCGAGATGCTGAAGGGAATGTAAAACATTTCAAGGCCAGGCTTGTTACCCAAGCAAAATTTTTTTAAGCAAATTGAAGGTATCGATTTTAATGACATATTTTCTCCGGTAGTAGATTTTACAATAGTTAAGTTTATGCTTGTAGCTCTGGTTGTACAACAGAAATAGCTACATTGTCACATAAAATCAGCTTATCTCTACGGAACCTCACACGAGGAGATATATATATGGAACAACCCAAGGGGTAAAATTTTGGTAAAGACAAACTTTTGCGTTTGCAAAAGGCTCCCTATGGACTAAAACAAGGAGGTAAAGAATGGTATGCTCACTTGAATAGCGTACTAATAAGAAGTGGTTTTACGGCTGAAACAAATGCAAATTGCGTTTATTCCGTAACAAAGATATAGTCCTTTTAGTTTATGTGGACGACATGATTATTTTTGCTAAAGACCAGATAGTTTTAGAAGAAAGTCTTCTATTACTCAAAACGGAGTTTGATATTGTCAATTTAGGACCAGTGAAATTATTTCGGGGTATTCGATTCGAAGAAATCGGTGAGATTGCTTATAAACATCAAAAAAACATATATAGAAAAACTTGCTAAGAGGTTTGGTATTTCAAACGTAGAGAATGTAAAGATTCCACTGGATGTTGGATTTGTCATTTCTAAAGAAAATCAAGATTACAAAGAAAACACTGAGGAGATTTTCCCATATCGTAAACTCATTGGCAGCTTACTTTATATTGCCAAAAGTATTCAGCCAGACGTAAGTTTTCATGTGATTCTACTGGCCCAATATTCAACTTCACCCATCAAATTTCACTGGATATTCTTATTGAGGGTACTTAAGCACCTCGTATCCACAAAAAACTATGCAATAAGACTTTTGCCAAAAAACGGTACTGACATTGAGATGTACAGTGATGCATCTTGGGCAGCTGATGTGGACTCCCGAAAATCATTTAGTGGTTTTATATGGTTTTTACGAGGAATCCTTATTGCTTAGAGAAGTGGCAAGCAGAAATGCATTGCTAAGTCGACAATGGAAGCTGAGTATGTTGCCATGGACTCAGCAGTAGTTGAACTTGTTTGGTTATCAAGAATTGTTAACAAATTTGACAAAGCAGTCACTGATCTAGATTTGGACATTACCTTACTTTGTGACAACCAACCTGCTATACATTTTATGAAAAATTCTATTCAAAATACAAAATGTAAACACATTAATATTAAGTGTCATTATATTAGACAAATGTGTAGTGAGAATATTTTTAAATTGTGTTTTATGACTGCATATAAAAATTTTGCTGATTTTTTAACAAAGTGTCTTTTAAAAGTAAAGTTCACAGAGATAGTTAGGAAGATTTTGGATGACATGTTAAACTAAAAGTTAGTTTAATGAAAAGGAATGTTAAGAATTATTAAATGTAAAAAAAATATATATTTTTTTTTTTATTTCTAGGTGAATGTGAGAATGAAAAGGGGGGAGTTTGTTAATTTTTTTGTGACATTTATTTATTAACTATATGTCTATTTATTGGATAATTATAATTAAGCATCATCCTATTTCTTTCTCACATGTATTTTTGGTATAATTGGCGATTTTACTGTGTAAAATCCTCTGGTTAATTTTTTGTTTACAAACATTGCTGAGGTCATCAATGATGTCATAGTTTTTTCCCTTGGAACAGGTGGTGTGATGCAATCATCATGATGTCATAGATCATGTCATTGACCATGTAGAAACTGCATACTGGTTGGGTTTTTTTTCAATTCTCTCCTGAAGATCATAGAGAGAGGTTGTTTTCATCTTGGATTAACTTTGTTTTGAACACGTGGAATTTACTAGTTTCTTTTTGCTAATGTGTTTATTTGAAAATAAAACTGATTTGTTCTAAGATGGTATTATTGTTGGCTATTCACAAGCTCTGCACACTCTGCCTACAAGGCCCAAAGTAACGGAGCTCTTGATTTTGGGACCCAAAAGAATCCAGTGTTGTGTCACTTTAAGCTTGTTTATTTATAAATATCCATGAAATTTTTATTGTTGATAAACATGGATATTTTAGATAATGAACTTCAAATATATCTAACAATTTATCGACTGAATATCATGAGGGGCCCCCATTCTTTAGGGGGGGGGCCCATTCTGTCCTTTTTGCCTAGGGCTAGGGGCGGATTCAGAGGTCATGCAAGGACTTGATTTTTGCAAAGGATACCTCACTGGGCCTTTACTTTGTATCTTTTCAATGTTAAATTTTAATTCAAGAGGGGGGCGATCGCCCCATGTCCTCCTAAATCCGCGCCTGTCTAGAACCCATACAAACCTCAATCCGGCACCAAGTCGGAACTTCTTAGGGTCTATGACAGTGTTTTTCAAATTTTAATGGCTCAAAAACCACTATGAACACTTCTCCGCTTATCGCGAACTCCCCGGAGGGTGAAGACCTTCCATGAGAACAGGGAGTTCAAGTATGCAAGCACCTTTGTGGGGGTTCTGTTGGTCGTATTTTCCTATGTTAGCCAATGTTAATTTTTGCTTACGGGGAGGGGGGGCGTTGAAATGGCCAAAATATTGCTTAGGAAATACTCGAACGCTCCCAAAGAGAGAAAAATGAAAAATATATTGTAATAGTAATATGAAAAATATATTACATATAAATTGACTAATCATAATGCGTTCAAGCTAAATAATTTGTTTATGCGCATCGTTAATAAAACGTCAAAAGCATCCTCTATCAGGGTTTTTAACATCCCAATATGGATTTCTTAAATTACTCGGAGATAAGCGAAGTTGCCGTTTTTAGAAATATTTTACTGTTCGCATTGAATTTTTAGTCTTTGTGGGGAGGTTCAGGGCCAAAGACAGGGGGGGGGCAAACACCCATGATCCTGGTGAGGAATTTTAATAATATAATATAACAAACGTAGTTTGGCATTAAATAAGTTTGACTGTGGGGGGAAGGCGATCTACTAACCTACCTAGAGACCCATAAATTCTGTCTTCGATAGTAAACAGATCCTTTTTCGCGAACTGTAATGTTAAATATATTATTATCTTTTTTCTTTCTTCTAGATTTTTCTGAAGATCCTTCCGATCACTCAATAGACTGCAATGAATTCACCTGTGGCCCGCGGACTCCACTTTGAGAAAAAAATACTCCCACTCCCGCCCACGACTACAGTTTTTCGACAAGCGAAGTTTTTTTGTTTTGTTTTGTTTTCCCATAGTTCGAATTCAAACCGCGGTTAACTAGACAGACGCGCTACTACTGACTGGGTCACTGCACAGCTCGCTAATTAGATGGACTGTAGTCCATAGTCCATCATAAGGTATGGACTATAATCTTCCATTGAATGAGAACAACCGTCACTCGATTAACGAAATCTATTCTATTGTTTAAAACTTCCGAAAAAGTTACATATATATATACAGTCATGGACGCCCATATTAATAAGCAGGGGAGGGGCTCAATCCCCCCTTGTCGTTCAAAAATTTGATTTACCCATTTTGCTATGCATTTATGTACTTTAAAAAAAAGTGTACAGTCACATTTTAAAATAAGGTACTTTTTAGCTCATTACTAATTGTCAAGCAGTATCAATTATTTTTGTAGCATTTTAGTATCTTGTACATTCACTAAAATGTTTGACAGCCTTGAGAAGAAGGTAATTTTTCTCAGACCCCACCCCAGAAGTACTCATATGGGCACCCATGTATACAGCCAATCCTCGTTAAGTGGGGGATCACCAAGGAAAACAACAACAACATAAGATTTTCCGTAGAGGCATTAGGAACAAGTTCTCCGAAAATACTTGTTCTATGTAAACTAGACTTTTTTTCGTATAGTTAGCAAAGATAATTGTGTGCGGCATTTTATGATATACATTTTTCTGGACAACAAAGTTTATGACTTTAATCACAAATTCATTACTTTTTCATGACAGCGTCTATTTAGGGGCTCCGGCTAATATTTAAATAATCGCCAAAAATGGAGAAGTACCGGAGCCGTGCTCCGGTGAGCTCCGGCCCAATTTAAACCCCGTAACCAGCACCTATGAACTCAATGAGTTTATTTCAATTAAAGGTAAGTTTAGTCATACGAAGTTATCACAGTTTGATACGCGCTCTCAGGACGTAAAAAATACAAGATTCGCATTTTAAAATTAAACTTTAAAGCTTTAAATGGATGTCTTGCTGATGTTCTTCATCGCTTCTGGAAGGATTATCGGGGATTTCGTGTCAGAAGTGCGTATCAACCACGATTGTCAAAATGGCGATAATTTATTCTACGGATTCAAATTATGATGCTTCATGACATGCTAAAGGGGCATATGGATATAAATTAGGGGAAATCTTGTGTGTGTGTGTGTGTGTGTGTGTGTGTGTGTGTGTGTGTGTGTGTGTGTGTGTGTGTGTGTGTGTGGCTCTCCTCCGCCCGGCAAGTGGATGGTCGTGGGTTCAGGCCCCACCAAAAGCAGAAATATTTATTTTCTTTCGAACGTTTCACCATCTGGTCACGCCATACCATCGGCGTCGGTATCACTACGCCAATAAACGTTGATTGTTTGATATTATTTGATTTAATCAGCGTAGTTGTTCGATTTATTTAAAATAAATGCATATGCCACAACGGGCTTTTCGACAAATTTAATACCAGTCTCTTTGCAATTCGGTTTAAATAGTAGTCCATGTACTACACCATTCTGCGAAATAACTGGCAACAGTATATACGTTCGTAAAGAGAGTATGTATTGTCCTTCGTAGCTCAGTAGGGAGAGCCTCCGCCCGGCAAGTGGAAGGTCGTGGGTTCAGGTCCCGCCGAAAGCAGAAATATTTATTTTCTTTCGAACGTTTCACCATCTAATCACGCCATACCATCGGCGTTGGTATCACTACGCCAATAAACGTTGATTGATTGACATTGTTGTTTGATTTAATCTGCGTAGTGTTCGATTTATATAAAATAAATACATATGCTGCAACGGGCATTTCGATCAATTTAATACCAGTCTCTTTGCAATTTGGTTTAAATAGTAGTCTATGTACTACACCATTCTGCGAAATAACTGGCAACAGTATATATACGTTCGTAAAGAGATTATATATTGTCCTTCGTAGCTCAGTGGGTAGAGCCTCCGCCCGGCAAGTGGAAGGTCGTGGGTTCAGGTCCCACCGAAGGCAGAAATATTTATTTTCTTTCGAACGTTTCACCATCTAATCACGCCATACCATCGGCGCTGGTATCACTACGCCAATAAACGTTGATTGTTTGACATTGTTTAATTACTTTTATTTTTTATTTTTTTTTGCAGAACGTCATTTTTGTAGTAATTCCCTACTTTCTTTAAACAGAAAAATTTACACTATTTGAAAGTGTTACTGGTAAAGTTATTTTTTATTTATTTTTAAATAGGTAAAATACTTGAGTTTTATATAAAGCTTTTCAAAGTTTAGAAAAATCAATGCAACCGTTGAAGTGATGCAAGAATTGGCGCAGTCAGTATAGCCCAGATGCTCTTGCACCATAAAAAATTCAAACAAACAAACCATTGAAGTATTGAACGAGGCCCTAGGCGGTCGCCTGTCCCGCCTTACCCTAAAGCCGCCTCTGAAAACAAGCATACCTATATGTTGTCCATCTCCTCCCTTATTTCTGAAAACATGGCGGTGGGGTACATCAGTGCATTGATTTATATAGACGCGTGCACAGAATTTCAAAAAGGGAGGGATTTTGAGGGAAACAAAAATGTCCCTCAAAAGGGATTTTATCTTGCAGTTAATAATGTAATTCAAAGAAGCATGTTTAACCCCCAAAACATAGGCGTAATCATAAATGTTAATAAGTGGGGGTGGGGTTACAGAGCTACAACTCCACATATATATAGCAAAATTGTAGTATGATTGTGACATGTACCTTCTAATGTAATATACATACACTACACTTAAGCATATATTAATTTAGACAAAGTTAAAGTAGAAAAGTAATATAACACTAGGTAGTCAAACCAAGTAAAAGCTGGACACATCTGAATATTTTGGCAGCAATCGTAAAACTCTAAAGGGTGTATACATTTAGGAGAACATGAAATAATTATCTAGAGAAAAAATATTTTTCTCTATAATTTGCTTCATTTTAATATTTCAAGTATCTTATTGTATATATCAGATAATCTGATAATGAAATTTAAATTACACTTAAGTCCTTTGCAAAACGTGCCGGTCAATCCATTTAAATTTTCGGAACCCCCAATAATTTTTCAAGTAGGCGTCTATGGTTGTTGAACTATAGTTTCTTAGGGATTCAGTCCCCCCCCCCCTCTTTTTTTCATAGGCCAAGGAGGGGAGGTGCAGTACACGCCTTCGGGGCGTCCATGAACCCCGATGTATGCCTGTGCCCTGAAACCCCGTCTTTGATGCATATAGCCTTTTGTGACCATTCATTCATTCATTCATTCATTTTCGCTGATGTTTTTCCACTGATTCTGTTTTTCACTGAAATTCATTTTACTACTGATATCTAAGCCACCTTGAACGAAAAAATGGACAATGTAGTACAAGAAGATTCAATTTTTTATCTAATGTTTATAAAGTGCAAACTTTATATTAACGTGTTCTATATATGCGATTAAAATTTAATTAAGTGTTGATGCTAATTTGAACACATTTATGATTCCCATACAAACGCAGTTATCGGAGAGGGGGGGTAAAAAAGCCAACAAAATAATCTACATTTTTATTTTTTTAAAAAGGGAAATTTTTCTGGATGCGCAGTAATTAATTCCACTATAAATAAAGCCCTATTCCACTATTCAGCCAAAAATTTAGTAAAACTGACATAAACTACAAGTATACACTCTAAGAATAGTATATAATATCTAATACTATACACACTACACCATAAGTGTAGTATATAATATATACATATAAGTATAGTATCTAGATTTTACTTTAGCATTTTTATTTGAAAAAATTAAAAGAAATATTGACTTGCAACCCTTGGATCTTAACCTCTCATGTATTAATTCAAATAAGGGTGATCACAAATCCTTTTAAATTAATGAAAAATATGCTGTCTTATGATACAGTAAAACCACCTTAACGAACACTCCATAATAACACCTAGCTCTGTTTAACCAACACGCTCCTAATTCCCAGTCCTAATGTTTGTTATCCCCTAACTTTCCCGAATAGCGAACATCAATTGCGGAAAAATACTGAAGTCCCGAGATGTGTCCCTTAAATGGAGGTGTCCGTTGAAATGATTTTACTGTAAATAAAAAAAAAGTGTAAACACGCTTACCTTCAATTGAACTTTTCCTTTTCTTGAATGAAAATCAGCGTACCTGTAAACTTACGTTTTACTTCATTCACACCGCAAGCACTGCAACTGCCTGGTTACCATCCCAGCTTCCTCATTAGTGAAACTACTGGGAGAAAGCCAAAAATCAAGCATCACCTGCGAA
>QLNU02013981.1:5709-16752 GCA_006491805.2 Dysdera silvatica
CTGTCCTGTCTCAGATAGCCCATGGTGTAGCTATGGGACGTAAAACTATCAAACCAACTAGTCGTTGGGATTTAAGAAGTAGCTTAAGATAATAGAATTATGGTATTAGAGATTTACTTTTAGGATATTTTGTAAAAAGCAAAGCTCATTCGCCTTTCATGCACCTGTACCAATCCAGAACACCGAAGTTTGGCACCGTTAGGCATGTTTAGAACAAAGTGGGTCTCCTCTTGGGATTTATCAGTGTATTATTGAGTGTTGACTTAAGTTCGTTAATCGTAGCTATACGGTGAAAAACCGCAAGAAAACGAGTAGTCAGTTAGTAAGCTCATCCCAAAATTCTGTTAGGCTGGCTGGACTGAGTTTTCCTGATTTCCTCACTCTGTAATGCAAATACGATCCAATCTCTTCAAAATTACAAATTTTAAATCAAAGCATTTTTATGATTTGTTACTTTTTAATTTCTTTAAAATATTAATGTTACATGATTGTATGTGTTTGCTATGAGAAGTAAAAAATATACCTTTTTTTTTACTAATTATTTTTATTTATCCACTTTTGGTATCACTTACTGGTGAATCATTTACTTGGCGACGAATGTAATCTCAATAGTTGCTATACTAAAATCACTGACTATATGTGACATAAATTCTAACGTATTGGCCGGGGAAAAACAAATCTGCATGTGCGTTGGCTTTCAAATAAATCTACCGAATAAACGATCAAAAACATTTATTCCACCCCTTTTCAAAAACAACATTTCTTTAATTCGCTTCAACACGACTATGAAAGGCGTTAACAAATGAAAGCGGCACTAGATTAGATAACCTTTATACGTTAATAATTCAGAATATACGGATTTGTCAGCAGTTTCTCATCAAAATTTTTTGCTCAGAATTTTGCAAGGACTCTTGCTATATACTTTTCTTCCAGTGGATAAGAGACACCCTCTATATATATATATTTCAAATTTTGTAAAATGTCACTGCTAAAATAAACAAAACAATGCGCTAAATATATCTATTAAAAGACATAAATAAACCGGAAATGAATTTTCTTGTACTGCAGAAATAGAAAAATCATAACTTTTCAGATAAATAAAATTTTCTTTTCATTTTACCTTACTTTGATTACGTTATTTTGCTTAAATTATTTAAAATGGAAGCTCGCTTCCGTTTTATAAGGCGTTAATCAATTTATACATATTTTGACTTATATATCGATATAAATATTTAAGAACACACACACACACACACACACACACATATATATATATATATATATTCATTTAACAATATGACAAAGCGTGAATTCTGAAATTCGCAGAAAACCCGAAATTTCAGAGATCTATAACAAATCGCTGATCGTGCCTTCAGAGAAGCGATCCCAAAGCCTTAAAGTAAAAGAAGCAACGGATCACAGAAGACAGCGAGAAAAGAAATCAAAGATTCCACAAAAAAAAAGGGAAGAAAGAAAAAATCAATGGCCTCAGCTTCTCCGGACGACTCGGTTGACAAACAGCTCCTGGCAAAGAACATCGTCCGGGAACAGCGTAGGCTACAGGTTTTTCTCCGAGAAACACAGGAGAGGATTTCTCGGAGCCGTTTCCTTCCTTCTTTCGGAGATTCAATAGCCCAGACCTTCGCAAACGCGACACGCTAAGGTACCTCATAAAGGAGCTTGTTGCGGACATAACTACCTTTTGCAAACGAATTTTACATTTCATATCCTTACAATTGAAAATTGAAGATGAGAAATACCCTTTGAGAGAAAAGTTAACATCCAAAGACTGTTCTATTGATACGATGGATTTCAAATAGGCTCGTTGTCAAATCTTTAGCTTTTACTCATTCATGCAATATCGCATCAGTAGGCTTACATTTATTTTACTCGAATTTTTCATAGTTATATATTTTCAGCGCTTTAAAAGGTTTCCAGATATTTTTATCTTTGGTTCTTCATCTTCAGCTTGAAAAAAGTAATTTTAAATAATTTTAAATCGTCTGAAATTTAAAATTGTTATAAATACAGTACAATGCAGTTTATCTCATTTTATTGACCAAAATACTTCATTTTCATAAATATTTTGATGCAGCCTTCCTTAAGTTATATTTTACACGTTTTGAATCATAAAAGTCGATAATTAAATGCTACTAACGGATAAATATTATCGACAATTGAACATTTTGCTAAACACAGGCTTTATTGCTACAGTCTTGATTTGCGCAGTAAAGGAAAGCTGAACTTACTTGCTATATTTTTAGAAACATTTCTTTTTAGCGTAATTTTAATAAATGGAAAAAAGGGGTATTTAGTTGTGATCACGTATTTCAAAATAGTGATATAAATTTAGTAAGAAGTTACAGATGGCCAGACTCAACTCTACCGTGGATACAAAATAATTCATAAAAAGTAATTTGTGACTTATTAAAGAACCAGGTAAAATTATAAATTCCGTTAGGTGTCGTGGCTAGGTTCATAAATAGCAATTGGTGAATTACAAAAGGTTCGCGCAATCAGTTATCGAAATACCCTCTATAATAAAAAAATCGATGTACCGAGAAGCAATTGTCCAATTGCGAAACAAATCAGTAGATGTGAAGAATATTCATAAAAAAAACGGTTAAAATTTCAGAACAATTGAGTGATTTATTGCAGAGTTTGACCGTTACAAAAGGAGGAAGTCAATAAGGCGTTGGTCCACCTCTGGCCTGGATGCAAGCTGTCACCCGGCGTGGCATAGACTGATAAAGATCCCGGATGGTGTCCTGCGGAATTTCTTGCTGAATTGTCTCCAACTATCGGGCTAAATCGTCAACATTCCTGGATGGTTGCAATCGCCTTCCCATAGGGTCCCAAATGTTCTCTATGGGAGAGAGATCAGGAGACCTAGATTGCCAAGGAAGTGTTGGGTAAGCTTGAAGACAATTCATAGCAACACGTGCCGTGTGCGGCCGGGCATTGTCTTGTTGAAACGTAAGTCCAGGGTGTCGCAAAAGGAACGGTAACACAACCGGTCGTAGAATGTCGTCTACGTACCGCTGTGCTGTAAGTGTGCCAGAAATGACCACCAAAGGGGTCCGGCTATCAAAGGAGATGGCACCCCAGATCATAACGCCCTGTTGTGGGCATGTGTGGCGTGCGATAGTAAGGGCAGGATCCCCACGCTGCTCTGGACGTCTCCAGACATGTCTGCAGTTGTCGTCAGGACACAGTTGGAAACGGGACTCATCACTAAAGACTATACGTCCCCAGTCAGCGCAGTTCCAAGTTGATCAAGCCCGGCACCACTGTAATCGGACTTGACGGTGTACAGGCTTGAGAGGTAAGCGGCGTGACGGTCGGTGGAGCGTAAATTCCGCTCTCTGTCGTCTGGAGAGAGTCATGTTGGACACATGTGTGCAGGCTTCACGTTGGATAGTTGATAACGACGAATCCGATGCTCTGACAATCGCTCTGTCTTCCCGTTCTGTTGTGGCCCTAGGTCGACCACTGCCATCCCGACGCTGACATCTGCCGTTGTTTACTCACTCTTGCCAGCACCGTCCAATCGCCGCATCGCTTCGACCCACATGTCCAGCGATTCTTCGATTCGCCCAACCAACCTCTTTCAAACTCTGACGTATGCTCGTAATGAGTACGAATCTTTCGGCAAGCCTTAGTTACAGTCAACATAAGACATCCACAATCAAAATGCAACAGAAATTTTGACCACATATTAAGAATCGCTCCTTATATACACCTTCTGAATGCGCAGATCCGATGCGCTGGAGTTCCCGCTATTCATTCATTGGACACCAAATTTTAATCATTTGCATGTTCGGTCAAAATATCTTTTCATACAAAATTTCATTACAATCGGACAACTCCTTCTTGGTGCATCGATTTTTTTGTTATAGAGTGTACTTTTGGAAGTAAGAATGGGTTGGTAAGTTTTTAAGCTTCTATTAGAATATTTTGGTTAAAATTTTTGCAGATCATCACTAGAAAGAGTAACTTGGAAAAATAGTTGATTGTAACATTCTAAGATCCAGGGTAATTTGTGAAATCTTCATCGTGGTTGCTCGGTTAATCAACGATATTGCAGTCGGACCCGCTGCAACGGTAATTAGCAAAATTAATAAACACTCTTACATCTACTATTTGCGCGCTAATTAAAATAAACACTATAAAACGGTATGCTGACTCATTACTATGCACTAATCTAGTGAGCAAATAGTGACAAAACGTACAATGTTTCGGCATGAGATAAGTACTTAAAAAATTTCTGCCATAATAATACTATCAATATGGCACTGGCACACCCACGGGGGTTTATGGGTTAAATCCTCGAGAATAAAAAGGAAGCGCATAAATTGTACATGTCCAAAATAGAAACTTTTATTTCGGATTAGAAAAATAGTGTTATCTATACGCAAACTTGTATTGAACGTTGAGTTCGGAATATAGTATAAAGGATGGAGGTGGGGAAGAGGTTTTAGAAGTAATTTTTATAGGATGGCACAGAAGCTTGCATAGAAGTATCATTTTTGGCCACTCCATTTTAACAGAAAATGACAGCACTACTTGGGCCTTACGTGTAAATATTTTTTAATCGTTGGACGAAAATCTCTAGTTTCAGGCGTTATGGCATTTTCGATAAGTTGGTTTTGTGTGACATGGATAAATCCAAGAAGTGGTTGATATGCCCGGGACTTTTGGTGAATCTCCTGTCCTAAATGTGGAAAAACCTTCCAATATTAAGAGCTATTTTGGACTTCTAGACCATAAGCAATCTATTAGTGATTCAACGATACACACTGTGAGAAATTTTCATGATATTGAATCTTAGACAACATGGTCAATCGGTCAAGGGTCAGTAAATTAAACAGGTTATGCACTGGTAGATATGTTGAGAAGAAAACGTCTTTAGAGAACTTTACAGAGATTCTTGAACCATTGTTGGAAGCTATGCATAATAGTAGTTCATGAAACGACAAAACTGCAGCTACTGAAGCTAAATTTCTTTCGAATGAGATATGCAGATTTGAATTTATTATGAACGTTCATATTTTGCAGAAAGCTTTTAAGCTGTCCCTCCCGTTAAGCAAATATCTGCAAACAATCAATTTGGACTTGAATCTGGCAGTCAAAACTGCAATGCATCTCAGGGACTCTTTCCAAGAGATGAGACGGTGAAAATGAAAAAGCTCTCGCTTCTGTCTTCAAAAGTGCCAGCGAGATTGCTTTGGAACTTGAGATTCCAGTATTAAAGTTAATAACAACCAGCAGGTAGGCCATGCGAAGCAACATTCCTTCAAACAGTATAGAAGAATTCTACACGTATTTGTTTCAGTTCTCGATGCATTTATCTCCTCTCTACAGTCAAAATTTACATCACATAAAGGTATTTTACAGCCATTTCAGCATAGGCTTACTGGCGGGGACAAGGAGGGCACACGCCCCCATTTTTTTAGAAGAGAAGCAAAATCGTTCCTTTTCCCATGCGATTTTGAGTTTTTGTTTGTTTCTTCCCCCCACAGTTTACGCTATATTTAACTCCCAAATTACGCGTATGAATTTCAGTACTTCCTTTCTGATGAAGCTGGCAGAAGAGAGGACATTACTATTTGCGTTGCAAACTTTTCAACTTTTTATGACCCTGACTACCAACGTTGAAGGTAAACAACTTTGGCATCAAAGTTTGGCTTCGGCTACATTCAAGCCAAACAGCGCCATAGCAGCCATTCCAGTGTGCAACAATAACTTGTTCCTAGTTATTAGTGAGCTCCTTCAAATAATGAAGACACGACCAGTTACGACTTGCAATGAAGAGAGATATTTTTCGACTCATAAGATACTCGGGACCTGTCCTAGGAGTAGTAACGGCAAGAAAAGACTGAATGGACTGACAATGATGTACATTTATGATAATGTGCTATGAACTACTGAGAAAATTCTAGATGATATGGCTGAAAAATCAAGGAAGCTTGGGGCACGACTTAAGTAATGCTTTAATGTAGAAGGAAGTTGAAATATACTTGCTGCGTTCTGTATTTTAAGGTAAAGATTATTTTCAGATTTATTTAAAGACACATTCCCACTGATGTTGTGCCGTGACAAGAAAAAATATTTCTAAATTCATCTATATGATCTTAACGCAGGCCCTTTTACTCTCAGTGTCCTCAGCAAAATAAAACTTGATATTTCATTGACAATTTAAAAATATCAAATGCACATATAAAAATTAAATAAATATTTTATCGTATAATTAATATTGTAGAATATGGTACCGCTTTGGATTTACCTGTTTTTCAATACTCTGGATAATATACTTGAGGAAACCTTCTTTTGCCTCTTGAGAAAAAGGGTATGTGGTCGCGAACCATGGCGCCAAACCTGCCTCAACGGATCAGACAACCTCTTCCACAGAAAAATCCTATGTACGCCAGTGAATATGGTAGTAAGATATTATTACTTTTCTTAGGGATAATATAATTGCCAAATAATAGTCAAAACAGAAAGCCTCCGGGGCGAATTTCTGTGTTTTTTCGTGGGAAATTGATTATACGTAATAATTCCGATACCCACGCTTTTTTATTCAAACTAGAGCTTTTTTGTTATAGGAGAAAAAGAAGCATCATCCACTACCTCATGTCCAACTAGGGTCTCACCGCTGAGCACTGAGTGCCTTAAACACTAGGCCATCGATTACATGAACGAAGCTCCTTTTCTTTATAATATACAAGGTTTTAAGATATTATTATCCTTGTCAGAGCTAACACAATTGCCAAATAATTGTCAACACAAAAAGCCTCCGGGGCAAGTTCTTTGTGTTTTGTTTTCGTGGGAATTTAAGCAATTAAGGCACTGTGGGCTCAATGGCGAGACCCGAGTTTGACCCTAGGTGGGCGACGATGCCTCTTTTCTCTTATAATAAAAAAGATTTAGGTTGAGCTGAAAATCGTGGGAGTCGGAATTATTACTAATATTAATATTGTATATATTAAGTTGCGGTTTGCAAATTGTTACCTATTATAATATGTCGACAATTCTTAGCTTTCCATTACTGTTGATCTAATAGAAGTAACTTGCACAACCTTATAAGCAAGGTCAAGTTTGCCATCGTTAGGTCACAATGCTGAATCTTTACCTTTCTTAAATACAATATACCACCTATATGAATTTCCTGTATAAAATTAGGTTGTAAATACAGTTTTCTGCACCTTTTTTTAACGTGGCGGTTGTAGAGCTTAAATAAGAACACATTTTTCACTGCACATTCATGTGTTTTGTATTAGAACTTTTTACGATATTACGATAGATGGAAAAGGGAAAATATTATTATAAGCCAAAATTTCATAGCTTGTGTACATGGGAAACACATAAAGAACATCAAGCAGTAAGTCAGCCGAACTAAGGGCTGTGCAGAAATCTGAAGAGAGCTGGATTGACATCCGAGTCTAGAATTCTTCTTCTCTACGACGGTATAATTACATTATATATAGTTCCTCTCTGAAGCATTCAATGTGAAATGCTATGACAATTACGTTCTGTGGTAATGCTGATAAATAACTGCTGCTGAAGGATTAAATACTAATTTGAATATTTAAACTTGTATCAAATTTTGCAAGAAATAAAATTAAAAATGAGTCCTTAGAAGCTTCTTAATATCATAAAGATTATATATAACCTTGTATATGTAACTCTTTTTAAATGAGCAAACATGTGGATCTTCAACATTGGATATGGATCTCTGATTTTAAATGTGGTTCTCCTAATTTAGATGATAGGAAATTTTTCTGTGAGATTTTGATATTAGAATTTTAAGCTACTATTTTATATAATCCTACACACAAACATTGGATTTAAATGACATATAAAAGTTTTGCTGATCTATAGTAGAATGACACGTCGACTTCAAGGCTAGTAGATGCAAGATATTTGCATTATAGATCAGTTTATTCAGTGTTTTAACTAATCTTAGGCTTTTATACATTCAAAGTAGGAAATTCTACATAAGAAAACGAAAGGAAAAATTAAAATTTAATTTCCAGCAGAATCATCTATAGCATGATGATCTGAAGCGCTTTAAACTTCAGTTTTTTTTGTGTTTTTGTCTTTTGATGGCTGATCAAGTTTGCACGATTTCTTAAAAGCACAGATTATGAAAAGAAAATTGAATAGGGAAAGAGAGGGGGGGGACATATAGCTCTTGTAAAATAAACCAACACACGCGTATTAAATAATGTAAACATATATCAGATATAGAAATCCGTTTTATACATTGTCTTTAATAGAACTTTAAGAGATTGCCCGTGCAAAAGGTAAACGAAAGTGTTTGTTTAAAAGGGTGATTTGCTGCTAAATTCTAAGGAATTTTCTTAAATTTCCCCATTTTTTGCAATCTTTGTTCTGATTTCTTTAAGGCTAGAAGATATTTCAAGGATCTAGAGGATTGAAAAAAGTAAACCCAAAGACAACTTTAACACTGCTGATGGCTTAAAATATCCCACGCACTCTTCTTGCTGCGTAAACATCGTAACAATGCGACACATAAACCACAAAACTTTACTCTCTTGGCAAACAAAAAGTCTTTTTTGAGAGCTCTATGGCTTTTTCTAATTCTCTGAAGGGCTCATAACGTAGTTTAGGTATTTTCTTCGGCTCAAGTTATTCAAACAACTTGAGCAAAGTTGAACAAAGAACACCCCATGGGTCTTAATGTTATATGCCTTGCTCGCGATAATTAGCGAACAAGTGAGGTGATGGGTTTGTTTCAGATCACCACCTTAATTTGTAATGCCGATTTTTAACACATGGCATTCTTATAAAACAAAAGCCTGCGCTAAGCACATCGAAATCATTCCCAAGACCGTAAGGTCCTTTGAAACCCTCATTTTAATATTCTCCTGTTCAAAGCGAAATTTCTTAAAATACAGCATAGCCATAATTAAACGGGAGGGTTTAGATCCCGATAGCGAAAAATCTATTGGGCTAACCTGAATCAAATTTTATATTTAAATTCATAGGCCCATAAGAGTTTTAATTCTAGAAAAAATAATTATAAATATAAAAAAAAGTTCAAAAATTTGCCAGCACAAAAAAATCGGGGTTGAAATCGCGTAATTGTCTATATTTTCACTAAAAACAGCTAGATTATACAAATTTCAGTTTATTGAAGAAACTCAGTGGATATAAGAAAGGCCAAAAGTGTGCTTTGCGTTTGACTGACTGCGTTTGAAAACTGATGAGCTATGCTAACATAACGTGTTATGTTAAGGTATTATTACCCTCCGCAGGGCATTACGTACAACATAACGTGATTGTGATTTGCTGGTAAACTCCTGTTGTCAAAAAAGTGGTAATATTAATTCAAAACTCCAAATAATCCTGCAAATTTCTAAACCACAATCCCATCATCCCAGGTGTATATACACCGAATTTGCTTCAATTTTGCCCACTGTATTTTTCGCTACCGTGCTTTAAACACTTCCCCCTTTAATTATGGCCACCCTGTACTCACTCTTCTGAAATGCACATCTGCTGTTAAGACGGATGATATACAAGCGACTGTGTTGCTACTTGACGTTAAAATGTATTTGTGGATGCCAAAATGTAATGTAATATAAAAGCATTGTTAAATCTTCAGACCAAAATCGGGGATATTGTATGAACAACAGCAAGCATTATGGATTAATAATTTATAACATATATGATTTCATCGGTAATACATATATATATATTATCGTTTATTACCTATAATTTATAACATATATAATTTCATCGGTAATATGTATATCACCGATTATTACCGATAATTTATAACATGTATGATTTCATCGGTAATATATAATAAATGCCTTACGGTCTTGGGAATGATTTCGATGTGCTTAGCGCAGGCTTTTGTTTTATAAGAATGCCATGTGTTAAAAATCGGCATTACAAATTAAGGTGGTGATCTGAAACAAACCCATCACCTCACTTGTTCGCTAATTATCGCGAGCAAGGCATATAACATTAAGACCCATGGGGTGTTCTTTGTTCAACTTTGCTCAAGTTGTTTGAATAACTTGAGCCGAAGAAAATACCTAAACTACGTTATGAGCCCTTCAGAGAATTAGAAAAAGCCATAGAGCTCTCAAAAAAGACTTTTTGTTTGCCAAGAGAGTAAAGTTTTGTGGTTTATGTGTCGCATTGTTACGATGTTTACGCAGCAAGAAGAGTGCGTGGGATATTTTAAGCCATCAGCAGTGTTAAAGTTGTCTTTGGGTTTACTTTTTTCAATCCTCTAGATCCTTGAAATATCTTCTAGCCTTAAAGAAATCAGAACAAAGATTGCAAAAAATGGGGAAATTTAAGAAAATTCCTTAGAATTTAGCAGCAAATCACCCTTTTAAACAAACACTTTCGTTTACCTTTTGCACGGGCAATCTCTTAAAGTTCTATTAAAGACAATGTATAAAACGGATTTCTATATCTGATATATGTTTACATTATTTAATACGCGTGTGTTGGTTTATTTTACAAGAGCTATATGTCCCCCCCCTCTCTTTCCCTATTCAATTTTCTTTTCATAATCTGTGCTTTTAAGAAATCGTGCAAACTTGATCAGCCATCAAAAGACAAAAACACAAAAAAAACTGAAGTTTAAAGCGCTTCAGATCATCATGCTATAGATGATTCTGCTGGAAATTAAATTTTAATTTTTCCTTTCGTTTTCTTATGTAGAATTTCCTACTTTGAATGTATAAAAGCCTAAGATTAGTTAAAACACTGAATAAACTGATCTATAATGCAAATATCTTGCATCTACTAGCCTTGAAGTCGACGTGTCATTCTACTATAGATCAGCAAAACTTTTATATGTCATTTAAATCCAATGTTTGTGTGTAGGATTATATAAAATAGTAGCTTAAAATTCTAATATCAAAATCTCACAGAAAAATTTCCTATCATCTAAATTAGGAGAACCACATTTAAAATCAGAGATCCATATCCAATGTTGAAGATCCACATGTTTGCTCATTTAAAAAGAGTTACATATACAAGGTTATATATAAT
>QLNU02013982.1:0-10179 GCA_006491805.2 Dysdera silvatica
TTGGTGTATGGGATGGACGATCCCTTGCTTCTGAAGCAAAACTTCAGGAATTGGAAGAGGAACTAGACAAGATCAAATGGGACATTGTAGGACTCAGTGAAGTTAGAAGAAAAGGTGAAGAGTTGGTGGAACTTAAAAGTGGACATTTGTTTTATTATAGAGGAACGGAAACTGGAAGAACAAGTGGTGTTGGCTTCTTAATCAACAAAAGAATTAAAGACTGTCTTCTGGAAGTTGAAAGTACATCAGATCGAGCAGCGAGGCTCGTTGTTCAACTAACCCAGCGATACCAACTTCAAATAGTACAGGTATATGCACCAACATCAAGCCATACCGACGAAGAGGTTGAAGAATTTTATGAAGAAATCAAAGAGTTACACACCAAAGGGAAACAACATATCAAGCTCATCATGGGGGATTTCAATGCAAGAATTGGACAACAGGAACAAGGAGAGACATCGGTTGGTAAATACGGATATGGGGAAAGGAATGAACGTGGCGATCAACTCATCGAATTTGCAGAAGCTGAAAATCTTAGCATCATGAATTCATTTTTTAAGAAGAAACCGCAAAGAAAATGGACATGGAAACACCCAAATGGGGGAACTAGTGAAATTGACTATATCCTGGCAAACAAGAAATCAATTATTGAAGATTGCAGCGTACTGAACAGATTTAATACTGGAAGTGATCATCGAATGGTGAGATGTAAAGTGCACTTAAATACTAAATTAGAACGACAGAAGCTCATTAGGAAACAAGTAAGTAAGAGGGTGGATTTAAAGAAATTAAAAGAAAATACTGAGGCATTCAAGTTGGAATTAAAAAACTGCTGGAAAAGGGCTGTGCTGATTGAAGCTGGATTTCGAAGTGGATTCAGTACAGTGGACCATATTCAAGTATTAAGAGAATTAATTGAAAGAACACATGAATATGAACTTCCATTGTGTGTTGCATTTATTGACTATGAGAAGGCCTTTGACTCTATTAAAACATCAGCAGTCATCAACTCTTTAAGATCAACAGACATTGAGGATGTGTACATTGACATGGTGAAACGTGTGTATAAAAATGCAAGTGCAAAATTTCGGTTACATAAAGATACCAAAACTATCAAAATTGGTAAAGGTGTGAGGCAGGGAGATACCATTTCTCCAAAACTTTTTACTTCAGCTTTACAGATGATTTTTCAGCAGATAAATTGGAATAACAAGGGAATAAAAATAAATGGTGAATATTTAAATCATTTGCGGTTTGCTGATGACATTGTTATTTTTTCAACGAACCCATCAGAACTCCAAGACATGGTACAGGAGCTCTCAACTAGAAGTAAAGAAGTTGGACTCAAGATGAACCTACAAAAAACTAAGATCATGTTCAATAATTTCGTAGAGGAAACAAAAATACAAGTTGACAACATTGAGCTAGAAATTGCTGATTCATATATTTACCTTGGCCAGCTGATTTCAATGGATGGCAACATTATGAAAGAACTCAACAGACGTATTAAACTTGGCTGGAGTGCATTTGGAAGAAACAGTTTTATCCTGAAGGGGAAATTGCCTTTGTGTCTAAAAAGAAAGGTCTTCAACCAGTGTGTATTGCCAGTCCTCTCTTATGGATCAGAGACATGGAGTCTAACAGTTGGAGCAATACGAAAGTTACAGACAACGCAAAGGAGCATGGAGAGGTGCATGCTTGGAATAACTAGGAGAGATCGAAAAAGAAACACTTGGGTGAGAGAGCAAACTAGAGTAGAGGACATCATTGTTAAAGTAAAAGGGCTGAAATGGCGATGGGCTGGGCATATTGCAAGAAGAACTGATCAACGATGGACAACAGAAATTCTGAACTGGATTCCAAGAGACCACCGAAGACCTAGAAAACGTCCTCAAACTAGATGGGTGGATGAAATAAGAAAACAGGTTGGGGTGACGTGGAAACGAATGGCCCAGGATAGACTTGTGTGGAAAGCATTTGGAGAGACCTTCATCCAGCAGTGGATAGATAATGGTTGAATATGATGATGATGATGATATAGCCCACAATAATGGATGGACAAAATTAATTATATCACGTTTTATGAATTTTTTATTAATAATTTTAGGAATTCACATTTTTAGTTCTGAGTTTGCTTTATGTATTTAGTACAATATGATAATGGGGGCATTCAAGTATTACGAAAGCAATATGTTTTGGCATTTAAAACCCCACCCTAATAAGCAAAATTTAACATTGGCTAAAACAGGAAAATAAGACCAACGGCAACTTCCTCCCATCAAGATACTTACGTAATACTTGAACGCTTCCAATTTCGTATTTGTTAAACTAACGTTTTTAAAAGTGCCAAATATAAGAAATCGGTTTCATTATCATATCAATTCCTGACCCTCTGCCCAAAAGTTTATGTAGTAACGGGTTAAAGTAACAGTTACCAGCTTGTAAGAAGTAATAATAAGTTTAACCAATGTTATTATTCCAAAAATTTCTGAGGACCGCCATTTCTTTCTAAGGGGATAAAATCAGGGCCCGGATCACAGACTAAGTAGTGGTATGGCATATAAAACAAATGTTATTTAATAAATAATATATTACACTCACACTCATAGTCGTAAGCAGAAAGTTCATAAGAAGGGTTATAGGCTTAATGGTTGGGGGTTTTACATAGCTTATGTATTCCTATGTTAAATATACAAAATTTCATTGCGATGTGGGGGGGTTACAATCCCCAAAACCGCTCCCTGGCTACGCCTATGCTTACACTACATATTTAGTAATTAAAGCGCTGGAAAATTTCCCGCAAAATCCACATCATTAATCAATATTAAAATAATAGCCCAATATTTTAACTTGTTATATAACCCTATGGATTGAAAATAACATACAGTTTTCTATATATATAGCTTTTACATAAAATTCTTGATTTAAGCTAATAAACAATGGGGCAATTTAAAAATTGCGGCCCAGTTCAGTAAGTCTGTCCAGTCCTGATATCTGAGAAATGAACTTGCTTGAGCATATTTGGAGATAAAGTACTTATGGAAATCTTCAGCTGATTGATTAATATTCACTTTAATGATTAAATTTTCACAAAACACGACGTACTAGTTGCTATAGGCGTAGCCAAGAGGGGGGGGGCACTGCCCCCATCAAGGAACCTAAATTTTCGGAGTCTAAAGAAAATTTAATTAATGGAACTGTAGCACCAGCATATTTTAAATTAAGCATATCTATTATGTACTGATTTTTGAAATTTTCATAAATTGTTCTAAAGAGTGTATAATTTAAAATATATAGACCCCTATTAGGAATTCTACTGGACATTTTTACGAAAAACAGGAAGTATAGTCACGTTACCTGTACTATTTTGTGCCATTTTTCTTTGTGTGAAGGCAATACACATAATCTTCGTAGATAATACCACTTGCGCCTTTCCGAATTCCTTCAAGAACTTCCATATGCACGCTTTCTTTCGGCCTAAGGAGGAGAGGCGGATTTGTGCAAGGGTTTCATTGGGAAGGGTGGCCGCCGGAGGCGGCGCTGTAATCCCAGACAGGTCTTTCGGTCTAAAAAGAGAGAAAAAAACCAACCAACCAGCAAACCCGAATAGTAGTGTGAGCGACGCACCAGTGACTTTCTAGCTCTATCTCCAAAATCAGCAAACAAACAAATCAAAATAATTCAGTTATCAATCATACCAAAATTATATCCAAAACTTCCACAACGGCGGCAAACGATTGCAAATTTTATAAACAAATCGCTACAGATTTCGCCAAATCGTAAAATAAAGCCAAATGCATGGGATCACATGTATATGGTAGCCTGTTGTAGTAGTTTTTTAAATATGTAGTATAAAATATCTTTTGGGTATCTTTGTCATTTAAAATCTGGAAACGGGAATGATAAACCTCGTGCAGTTTTGCCGGGTATTTAATTATCGGTATACATAAACCTACCAAAAGGCAAATACGGAATGAACTAGCGTTTTTTACGAACTACGCATTTTTATGGACTATTGTGTAGGTCTCCAAAATTATCCCATAGAACTAATGTGAATTCCTATTTACAAACTTCCGATTTTACGAACTCTCTATGGGGTCCGTACGAGTTTGTAATATCGAGAGTTCCACTGTATATAATTAAAGAAAACAGCATATTCTATAATTTATACAGTTATTTATTTGTATTTTTACAAAAAAATACAATGATTGACCAGGGTTCACCGTGATGAGTAAAATTTTGAGACTCATCCAAATGACCGGTCGTTCATTCCGGCCAGTGACAAAATTTTACTAGTTATATTTTTACCCTTTCGGCTTCACAGTTTTACTTTTTTAACTTCGTTAATTAGACTATGATATTATTGTAATATATTTATACTGTTAGGTAAAATTGCATAGTCCGTCGCTACGGAATTTTTTTGGTTTCCATAGACGGCTGGCAATGGTACATAACCTGCCACCATGATAGAAATGTCTGCAGATTTTTTAGCATTATAAATGGCGTCGAATGACTTCGGAGAGAGTATGACATCACAAGCCTAGCTACTGAAAATTTAGAGCAATTTAGGAGGAGAGAAAAGCAGGTGACAAGCCATGCAGTTATGCTTACTTTTACATTGGCTTAGCTTATCCTGGAGCTTGGCGCAGTATAGCCCAGATGCTCTTGCGCCATAAAACACCTAAACAAACATTTTCCTGGAGGTCTAGGGGTGTGATTGTATATATATACCGGCTTTTGCCCTCGTTGCCTGTTCAGATAGTCTTTGAGTATTCCTGAACCAGTATAATGCTGAAATAACTAAAAACCTGAAAACTCTTAATTAAAAATAAGACTAGAAATGAATTACAAAATTATTTTCGACATAATTTCGCTGCAATGAATAAAAACACAGCCTTGGGAAACAAAAAGCATATGAAAATGACATTACAAACTCGGAAGAGACACAAAAGTATGACATTAGAGAAAGTATGCATCACAAGCCAGTCTACTGAAGTTCTCGACCAATTTCAGGAAGAGAGAAAACTATGTGACGAACCATGCACTTGCACCAATGAAACATATGAATAAGTATTATGTACGTGAAATTAGTGTGCACATTATATATATATAATGTGCACACTAATTCCACATACATAATACTTATTCATATGTTTCGGTGCACACTAATTCCACGTACATAATACTTATTCATATGTTTCATTGGTGCAAGTGCATGGTTCGTCACATAGTTTTCTCTCTTCCTGAAATTGGTCGAAAACTTCAGTAGACCGGTTTGTGATGTCATACTTTTGTGTCTCTTTTGAGTTTGTAATGTCATTGTCATGTGCTTCTTGTTTCTCAAGGCTACGTTTTTATTCATTGTAGTGAAATAATGTTGTAAAAACTTTTGCAGTTTGTTTCTGGTCGTATTTTCAATTAAGAATTTGCAGGTTTTTAGTGATTCAACATTATACTGATCCAAGAGTACTCGAAGACTATCCGAACAGGCAACAAGGGCAAAAGCCGGAAACGAGAGGTCTTTCCTTCACTAACCCATGACTAATACAGGTTTCAATATTATATGTCTTAATTGCTCCTCCCCTCCTACAAGGCATCCACTGGTTCATGAAAATTGCTGTGTTCCAAAAAACTTCAAAAATTACCAATCCAACATGGCTGACGGTAACAATGCCTATTGCCATTCGTTTTTGGACATTCTGGAAAGAATGTCAGTGGGTGATGGACTATTCAGTTTTACCATTTCATTTTTCTAGGCAAGGCCAGTTTTTCTCCAATGAAGAAATTCTCTCAGTTTTTTCTTCTTAAGTGATCCCTAGATTCCTATAATTACACCAATGTCTTTTTAATTCATATCTATTGAAATTCTGGATTTTGTTTTTTTCAGGGAATCAACTTAACGTGGTACTCTGCTGTTCCTGACTTTACAGAATGTTTCCAACAAGTAGTCTTCGTTCTAGTTCCGTGTTCCATATTTTGCCTTATAGGATTGGTCAATTTATGGTTCAATTCAAAACGTTTTGTGAACTTTGGATATTCATGGACTGTACTGTGCGTTTTAAAAATGGTAAGTATCTGTTAGAGGACTTTTAGTATTGCTTGGTATTTTCAATTCAAATTCCATAAAAGTTACGCAGAAGGGGAACTAGAACTGTCAACATCATCATAATGACCTAAAGACTAATATCAAATAACTTTTAAGCTTGAAGTCAATAGAATCATACACCAATCTGGCCCATTTGATTTTGCATACCTGTATTTCAGTCTTCAAATTGTCAGTGATATTTAGGGCAAAAGTGCACTGGCTTGACATCAATTGTCATCTAAGCAACGTTAGTGGCTATATCAAACATAGCCTATAGCAGGGTGTCTACCAGGTCATGGAGGTTAAGAAAAGGTCAAGAAATGAGGAAAAAGGTCACAGAAGTCAAGAAAAGGGCATTAAATTGATGTTGCCCATTTTTTCAATTTTATGCATGCATTGAATTATATTTTTTGTACAGTATTTTAATGAATTTTTACTGGTTTAGTTATTTTTAGCAATTTTTGTCATACTTTGGAAATTTTTATTTGTTTTCAGGTATTATGCATCATATTTTGACAATGTTTATGGACTTTTTACCTATTTCTTATATGGCTATTTTATCAGTTGTAAACAACATGGTTGAGAAACCTTTTTTAAGGTCAAAGAATGTACAAAAATAGTCAAGAAAAGGTCAAGGAATTGGGATTCTTATTTTTACTAGACACCCTGCCTGTAGTGGAAGCAATGAACAATTTTGTAAACATTAGGCACCACATTTCAACCATTTTTAAGTTAAGTGAAATTTGTAATAATTTATAGAAAAGAAAAGAAGAAAAGGGATATTGAGACACAATTCATATGACATGTATGATTGCATACTATGACATAAATGGCATTCAATTTTATGCAATTATACATGCTGTGCAGTTAAACAGATTGTTATGCAGGTGTCAAATTGGATTATAACAACCTCAATTGTAGCAACAACTTGGCTCAGGCTTTTCCTGAGTTCTACGTTGTCGGCTTCCCGGATGCCAGAATGGTATCACTGCTCTTATTAATCTAATATTTAATGAAGAGTTTGAGATGTGTAGTATTTGTATATAGTTTTCATCAGTTATCGTGCGTATGCGAAATATTTTTTTTTATTTCAATTTTCATAAAATGAAGCACATATCCTTGCTGTTGTCTTCGCTCTTTGAATCAAAGATAATATAAAAAGAGATAAATGATCTATGTCTGCCCAGGTATGGAGGTACCCTTTGTACCCCTGCCAGGAATGGTCCACCTTGGCTCTTACGTCAAAATTCTTAAAACGTTTCATGCATTATTGTATATAATTATTTATTGGTTATAGTATCACTCAGTCACAGTCTCAAAATTTCAGTGGTCCCTTGAATATTGTTACAATCTATTTTGTGTACTGATACTGCTGTAATTAGCTTTAAGGACCTAGATCGTGATTTTTTCTAAGAGACCCTATCTTTCATCGATAGAAGTCATTAGCTTTTAACCAAAATTAAAGGTTAAAATTCGCAGTTGCCACTGGCCACAGAACAACTATATATCTGGGAATGGCGATTAAAAATGCAACTTTAGTAGCCATCACACTCGCCACTTCGTTATTTCCCTACACAATCCTGACCATTTTGACTCTGCAGAAAGGTTACATTCTGAAATCAAAAACCACTTACTATCCTTCACGAAAAATGTTGACCAAACAGACCCTCCTAAGGCTGCAGGATTTAAAGGTATTGGACTCGGACAGTATTCAGAGATAAATTCAAAAGTTGAAATTGGTAGTTTTGAAGATCTGTTCACAAATGCTTTTACTGTTATTAGCACACGATTTTTCAGTGATAGTGGCCCAGGTAAATCAATTTGTGTATACACTGCACAAATTTTAAATACTGCCTTTTTCCCTGCCACTGAACTTGAATTGTCCATCAATTATGGTGAGAATGAGTTTTGTGCAGCATTTAACATTTATGAGCAGGGAGCATTGATGGAGTGGAGAACATTTTGCAATATCATGACACCGTATTTTCGATTATCTATAAATCTGAAACAGTTGCTGGACAAATTAAAAATTTATGAATTTAAAAGCTCCAAATATGTTCAAAATATTCTTACGTTGCTAACTATCCTAATTAGTAATTCTGAAATAGTGAGGATATGGAGTTGCATTGAATATATCTTAGATGACAAATCTGTGTGCATGAATAAAGAGGTTTTTGAATATAGACTGGTTGTGAAATATGCAAAAGTTTCAATTGAACATTTCGATCTGATACCTGCAATTAATATATGGTGTTCAGATATAGTGAAAAACAGGTGATCAAATTTTAACCACCAATTAAAAGTGTGAAAAATAAATAAAATATTTCTCTTTCCTCTTAATCTTGAAGTATTTATATATGTTTTATCTGAATTTTTGAAAATTAGTGTGATTTTTAGGTATGTTTAAAGAAAATTTAAACTGGCTATTATTCCTAGATAAGTATATATATTCCTGTGATTTATCTTTCATTATATTAATAGAATGAAGATAATAATTAGAACAAAACATTTAGGGATATAAAAGATGCAAGACTAGTTAGTCGAAGTTATTTTTTATTTATAAAATCATGTTTATTTAAAATACAGCCAAATTATATAGGATTTTGTGGCCATACGAAGGTGGCTACTAACTTAAATGAAGTGGCATCTAATAAGAAGGGCCCCGCTGGCCAGTGTCTACTAACCAAATATCTGAGTTTTAAGCTTTAACCAAAATAATTTTACCCTTTGTGACATTTTATGCAATTCTTTTAATCATGAAATCATTTTTAAAGTTTCATCTGATATTGGTTTGTAAATTCTTATCTGATCATTCGGTTTTGGTGCATTAATTATACTTTTTACCTGTGTATCTTATCTAATTTATATCTTGTGGAAACTGGGTATAAATGTTTACTTTGTTCAGTGCAAAATGGCCTTTGCTGTCCTTGCATTATCAAAACCCAAGCAACAAAATCTATAGGTAATACATATATTGCTTTTGAGGTTCTAGTGATTTTGAAGTCTTACCTCAGAAGTGCTCCTTGATTTTATCCAGTGATTTGCCACACTGTACCAATTGTCATATTCAATTTGTAAAGACAAGGAATGTTTATATTTCTGGCTATTTATTATTTCCAGAAGATTCTTTATATCATATTTATTTTCAATATTTTTTTAGGTTTTGTGTGGTGCCTTAATAATGATAAATATTTTGGAGATCGCGTTTGTGTTAACCCGAAAATCAGTGGATACAAATTTACGTGATATTACGATTTCCAGCAACTCTGTACAGATAGTAACTTATGTGAGATATTTTGTTTTTATGTAATTTCATTTACTTGTTGCTATGTGTTATTTGTAACAGTGCGTTTGACTATATTGAAACCTGGAAAAGTCAGGGAAATTTGAAATTCATTGTTATAATAAATAGTCTAATAAAATATTTTCCTGAATTGTACTTTTTGCACTGTATTGCATACTGAAGAAAGCTTATAGTTTTCAGTAAACTTCCTCCAAAATCGCTTAGTGCACCATTAACTCGGGTTCGACTCCCAGCAGTGCAAAGAACGCTTACTCAGAGATCTCATAAAGATCGCACTGCTCACTGTAGTCCGGGGGTTGGTTCCCTAGGCCTTAAGAGGTTCGGATTCCTCGGAAAACAGTAGGTCCAGAGGCTTCTGATTCCTCGGAAAATTGTAGGACCAGAGGTTCGGATTCCTCGGAAAATTGTAGGTCCAGAGGTTCGGATTCCTCGGAAAACAGTAGGTCCTGGCGCAGCATGACCATTGTAGTCCTTGAGCCGTAAAACCACAAACACATATATATTGTCATGTTCACACTCTTTAAATGGAATAAAAGTTGAAGCTCCAACTTTGTGATTATATAGTTGAACCCGTTTTATAGCTCACAGGGATCGAATGAAAATGCCATTGTGAATATTCAATGACTGCAAGTTTTTAGTGTAAAGAAATATATTTTTATAATACAATTTTTGTATTTATAAATTCACAGTAATCGATTTATAAAAAGCTTTAGTTTGTGCTAATGGATTTTATGGTCTTTAAACTTGTTTTGATTCTGCAAATTTTAATGCGTTGTCATATTTTGTTTAC
>QLNU02013982.1:10279-38506 GCA_006491805.2 Dysdera silvatica
GATCCTGTATACAACGATACTTTATTTTGAATGAACTTGTATATAATGATAATTTATTTTGAACAAATCCGTATATAACGATTATTTGTTTTAAATTATTATATATATATAACGATAATTTGTTTCAATTGACCCTATATATATATATATATATATATATATATATATATATATATATATATAAGGATAATTTGTTTTCAATTGATCTACGTATAACGATAATTTGTTTTCAATTGATCTACGTATAACGATAATTTGTTTTCAATTGACCCATATATAACGATAATTTGTTTTCAATTGACCTATATATAACGATATATTTTCTCTTTTCAAATTTTGTAATATATTAGGCCCAAAACTTTTTAGAACACCAGTCTGTGGAAAACGTAAATATTGACGAACACTCTGTACACAAATTCAAACGACTCAAGAATTAGAAGAAGAATTTTTCTAGCTTGGGAACAAAACAGGATTTCATTCACTTGGGGTGATTTTCGAAAATACTTCATTTTTTGTTCCTAAACCGAAGCGAGAATGGCACAACTTCTAGTTCCTTGCTGATCACCCACATCCTAATCTTCAATAATTGTCCTCATAATGTGGTTGATCCATCGACATTTAGTTGGGTTTTGAATATTTCTATTTGATTGGTTGTATTGTGCCGATGCTGTAATTGTATTTGATATAGTTTTAATTAACTTATTTTATTGTTTCCAATTTACTGTTTTTTATGTTTAGCAATAATGTGAGTTTCACGCCTTTGGACCTAGGTCAGGATGATAATGATCAATATTATAAATTTTCTGAACTTGCCAAATTTAACACTTCTTCTGAGGACATCCTATTTATACACATAAATGCGTGTAGCCTGGCTAACAAAATGATTTTGTTACAACATTTAATGATTTCAACAGAAATCCGTGTAGGTGTTGTCTGTGTTTCGGAGACCTGATTTTATCCCGATTTTATAATTAATTTGGAGTCTTCTGTAATGGTTGCTGAAAGTCAAACTGATTCTCGCGGCGGTGGGGTGGCAATGTTCGTTCACGAGCTGCTGTCATTTACATTGGTTCCACAATGGTGTGGTATTTACCCAGAAATTGAACTTGTGACCATTCTTACTCAAGTGGCATTTGTAGCAAGAATCTACAGACCACCGGGTGGTAATATTCAACTTCTTTTGCGTATTTACAACGTCTTTTGGATTTTTTTTTCAAAGCACAGGGAATAAATTTTTCCTTTTAGGTAATTTCAATATTAACATTAATTTGCAGAGTGGTGATACTAACACTTTCGTGAATATTATTTCGTCTTATGGTTGCCAATGTACAAGTTCGCCAACTAGAATAGCGCTTAACCCACAATCAGTCTTCGACTTGTGTATCACTAATGCAGATCATATAAAGACAGGAGTTATTGATTATCACATTAGCGATCATCTACCTATTTTTAATTTTTTCGATTTCCAAAAATTGCATACCCCTTATCATAAGAAAACATTTTTTATCAAAGATTTTACACTTTTCACAACATAACTTAATTTCATTTGAATCAGCTCTCACTGATATTTATTGGTCTTACATTTTAAGTGTTTGTAATGTAAACGATGCTCACAATAATTTCTCTTCTATTTTCAAGTCTCTTTATTTGACTCATTTTCCTGATATACAAACTGTGAAAAGTAAGCGCCTGAGGAAACCATGGATTACCGAATTCCTATTGAGGGAGGTTAATATTAAAAATAAATTATTTTCTAATTCTCTTAAATCTAAACTCCCTGAACATCTTTCGATATTTCGTACTTTTCGCAATAAACTTAATAAAAAATTAAAACTTGCTAAAAGACATTATTTAAATAATTTTTTTTTAAATTCTAATCAAAAGAAAACTTGGGTCAAAATGAACGAACTTTTGGGACGTAGACAAAACTTCTGATCCCATTGACTCATTGCACACTACTAGTGGGATACTTTCTGATAATAAACAAATAGCTGAGGCTTTTAATAATTATTTTATTAACTTCCCTCAATCACTTGTTGGCCAGCTAACAAGTTCATACAACTATGAGGATAATTGTCATGATTATAACCTCAATAACTCATTATTTTTATATGACATTGATGAACTTGTATCTGATGAACGTGTATCTGATATTCAGAGTTTGCATCAGAATAAGGGCCCCAGACATGATCAGATACATCCAACTATTGTTAAATTTGTTGCAAATACTATCAAAGTGCCTTTATTACACATTTATAATTTAATATTTTCTACTGGTTTTATTCCTCTGGAGTCTATGATTGCTTCTGTCATTTCGTTTTTTAATAATGGTTCAAAACCAGATATTTCAAATTATAGGCCCATTTCTATTCTTACTGTTTTTAATAAAATATTTGAAAAACTTCTTTATTCAAGACTTTACAATTTTTTTCAATCACATACCATTATCAATAAAAATCAATTTGGATTTTCCAAAAATAAATCAACTGAGCAAGCTCTCCTTTCGGCAACTGATTATATTTATTCTTCCATTGACACGAGACAATCCACAGTTGAAGTGTTTTATGATCTGTCCAGGGCTTTTGATACTATAAGTCACAATAGTTTACTTTATAAACTCCATTTGACTGTAATTCGTGGTATCGCAAATGACCTTTGCGGAGCTGCTTGATTCGTCGCCAGCAGTTCGTGGGCGTTGGTTGTGACCGCTCCTCATTTAAATCTATTTTATGTAGTGTTCCCCAGGGATCCATACTTGGACTTCTTTTATTTATTTTTTACATAAATGGTATCTTTTTCTTACCTACTCGTTTTAAGATGATTTGTTTTGCTGATGACACCAGTGTGTGTTTTAATGGATAATGACATTAATAATTTAAGTCATACAGTTAATAAAGACATTGAACACTTTACTAACTTTTTTTAAATGGAATTATCTCACCCTTAATGCCAAAAAAACTAAATGTCTTCTTTTCTCGCTTAAACATAACATTAATATTGGTCAGCTTCACATTAATATCAATAATGATCAAATGTCCTTTTCCACAGAAACTAAATTTCTTGGCGTTATATTGCAATCAAATATTAAATGGAACTCTCACATTCAAGCTTTATGCTGTAAAATTAGTAGAAACTTTGGTGTCATTCGTAATGTTAGTTTTTATCTTCCAACGTATGTTTTAATTAACTTATATTACTCTTTTTTCTTTTCGCATATTTATTATTGCCTTTTTATCCGGGAAAACACAACTAAATCTAATCTGCGCCGTATTTCTATACTTCAAAATAAATTTCTCAGATTACTTAATACTAGAATCGGTTGAACTTCATTAGAGATTGTGTTGCTCAACTACATAATATTCTAACAATAGATAATCTCCTTAAATATAAAATTTCAATCTTTATGTTTGGATTTATTAAGTTTGGAAACAATATAGATATCTCTCTACCATGTCTGGATCATGCACGGATATGATACCTGAATGGATACTACTTTTAGACCAAACTTCGCTTGAACAAATTTCGGCTTGTCACGCATAGGATCTCTTGGCCTTGGAGGGGTTGTTACCCCTATTGCGATGAAATTTTGTGTATAAACATGTAGTTATATAGAGTTGTATTTCTATAACCCCCATTATAAGCCTGTAACCTCACCCCCTTATGAACTTTCTGCGCATGCCCATGTCTCTCCAAAGCACGTTCTCACAGAAGATGAGATAATGGCGCTATGGCCCCTACCCTAATTCTCCGAATGTAGTTTTGTGTTTTTTTGGTTTTTTTTTCATGAGAAGTGTAAGCCATGCCACCCACTAGTTAGTCTAATGTAAGTTCTTTGGATTTTTAATTTATGGAGAGATTTTCTCAAATTCCAAAATCGCCACCGCCATTTCCACCCATTAGTAGAAAGTAAAGATTTGTGGGGACGAAGAGAAATAACATTCCTTAGAGTGACTGAGAATGATAATTTATATTCAGGGCATGAGTGAATAAAGATGTCAGTACTGAAGAAATGCAGTAGTTTCGTCGATTTAAAATAATATTTATTAATGCTTTAGATAATCAGTTAATACTCCGGAAGACAAATATAATTACAATACAACGTTAAAAAAATGTAGTATGCCTTTTTAGCGGAGCCTCCGAGAATTACGTGTGCACACTTCGATGGTAAACGGAAGACCGATTATTATTTTGCAATGCAAAACGCAGTTACAAATACCGTTGCCAAATATAAAAAGTGAAATTATATTTGTACAAAATATGTTGCCAGATACGGAAAGTGAAATTGTGTACATTTGGAAAATATATAAAAGGGAAAAATTTGGCACGTTTTCAATTTTAGAAACTGTAGTATTAAGTTTCTTTTTTTCTGGAATTCTTAATGGCAACAACAAAGAAAGCCTGCGAAGTGAACAAGCAGAATTTCTATTGTGGGAGCCCACACTTAGAGTGACGTAGAATAAGGATTCATTCACCGAAGAAAATTTTCATATGAATGATAATCCGTATTCAGTGAATGAATACGTGATAATTCGAATTCAGTAAATGAGTTAATCATAATTCAGATTAAGTGAATGATGATGATACCCATGTCTATGCCGTGCGTGGATGCAAAATGGTTCAGAAGGATAAGAATAACTCAAAAAACGGAAATAGATCTCAAGAATAGTCTTTCAAAAGAACGAAAAAGAAGGAACATATTCATTGAAATGTATGATTTTGCACACCTACAATTGGAAGGCTATTCAGTCACCTCTTAATTATCTTTTCCATGTGCTGTGCATGTTCTCCATGTTTTGTACCACGTTGTTCTATTTTTAAACAATACCATTCTTATCTCTTATCTTTAAACAAGAACGCATTTAAGTCATATAGTGCACGATGCGAGCCCAAAATGTGGCGCCCCCTTCCGCTAAATAGCATTATTTTCAAAATAATTCGTTTCGCAGTTCTTATATATTAATAATAATAAGCTCTTACTTGATCAAACTGGATTTGGCCTTGTCTGCACCTTGAAGTCCTTAAACCATTTTGTCGCCCTCACCCCTTCGTTTGGCACCGGTTGCGCCGCCCTTAATCCGTTACTGCTATAACAGGGTTGTCCAACATGCGGCCTGCGGACCACAATCCGGCCCGCCGAGAATTATTTGAAATGAAAAAAAAATTACATTTTTTCTTCAGAAATCGGGAAAAACCGTATGGGTGACCCCCTTTCCATAACTTAAATGAATGAATAAATAACCGGAATAAATTCTGAAGAGAGGCTTTTGTAATTAATTGATTAATTAATTTTATTTTTTTTACAGAACTCGCTGAATCTGTTGGCCCGCGAGATCTATGAAATTTTTTAAGTGGCCGGCTGAACAAAAAGGTTTATACAACCCTGTACTATAAAGTAGTGTCCACTGCATAAACATGATGAATAAAGATATAAGAAGATACTGTTATGTTAAAAATATTTAGGAAGATCAAGTATCGCTGAATACAGTATAGTGTTGTCGACAACAAAACCTATACAGTATAGTGTTGTCGACAACAAAACCTATACAGTATAGTGTTGTCGACAACAAACCCTATACAGTATAGTGTTATCGACAACAAAACCTATACAGTATAGTGTTGTCGACAACAAAACCTATCTCGGCTTCAATAGCAAATCGATAAGACACAAAGGATGTGCTATGACACAACAGCTTCCGCGTATCGCACGGAATATATTCCGTGTGGCAAGCAGTTTACGCAATCCACGCTCTTCGTTATCAGTGAAATGACAATAATTCGTTCGCAATACATGTTGGAACATGTGGTGAATTAAAAAATATGGTGTGTCGTAAAACAGAATTTTTCAATCACTGTGCCGTGCCGCAAATGATGTCGCTCTGCTGCGGAGTATGGCGTGGGGGGGGGAGGTCGAAAAAATGAAGATAAAATTAAGGTATTAAAAAGATTTTCATTGAACAAAACTTTTTTGAGGTCACAGGATTTCCTTTTAAAATTACATTTCTCTCTCTCTAATTTTTCCTCTAAAAAAAATTGATAGTGAGCTGTGACAATTTTAGCAACTCATTCTCCTGAGCGCCCAAAAGTGGGGGCAGGTGGCTTTATTCCGCCCCCATTAGATAATTATTTAAAAATTTAATTTGCCCGATTCTGCAATGCGTTTACTTTCAAAATTTTTCAGTCACATTTTAAAATAATATACTCTTTACCTCATTACTAATTGTCCAAAAGTGTCAATTATTTTTGTAGTATTTTAATATCTCGTACATTTAGTAAAATGTTTGATAGCCTTAAAGAAGTTAATGATTTTTCTTAGCTCTCCCCACTCCAAAATACTCACATAGGCGCCACTACATTCAATATACAGCAATGATCCTACTGCCTCGTCCAGGTGATGACAAAGTTGAAAATCACTGGCATAAGACTAATCCCTGCGGAGGGTAATAATACCTTAACATCTTTACATACGGAGAAAGAGAGCGTTGTTTCCTGTCCTCATTCGTCTAGCGGTCCAAGACACTCCGGGCTAAACGGAGGGACCCTGGTTCGAATCCAGGATGGGGAAAGCGTCTCTTTTTCTCCAAAATTACACAAGCTCTAGTTTGAGCTAATTAATACGTGGGTGGCAAAAATTATTGTATAAGACTAATGTAATTGCGAATGTGTTGAACTATCATGTTAGATTAAAATGCACTGGCCTTAATTAATATTTAACAAATATTAATTAATTACAATATTATGTATGAGAAATGTGAAAGTAAGCAGGGGTGCTGAGAGCCAACGCGGGATCAAGGCTCGCTTTGATGGGCGCCCCCCACGATCCCTACCCTGGGCAGTGGCATAAATATTTTTTCTTTTTGTGGGAGGGGATTGAGACCCAAATGAACAAAAAGTATGAAATAAGAACGCTTTTTTTTTTTACTTACTTATTACTTAATTATTTTACAAGATCACTGCTGAAAAAAGAAACTAACGTAAGCTACTATTATTATTTTTTTAATAATCGAGTCAGGATAATGAAGAATAATTAAAAAACTATGCATTAAAAATGTACAAAATCTTATTAATCTGGATTTAGAGAACTATTTTTCTGGCATTTCCGACTAGCAAAACCAATCTGGCAATGCCGGGCCCCCACAGCATGTCCTTGCCAGCGTGGGCCCCCTAAACCTCACCCGGGCAGCCCCTGCTGCCCACCTCTCGTCCGCCCTGAAAGTAGGTACAACATTTTTAGGGTATTACCAGGTGGTTATACTTAATTAAAAGTTTTTATTAATTACATCAGAACAAACATTTGTTCACAAAAAAACAAACAAACTGGCATTTGTCTCATGCTGTAAACTAATTCAAACTACAGTTCGCGTAAATCGTTCTGAATGAATGAATCAAATCTTTTACTGAACGAATCAATGAGCGATCTTGTCTATTTGCGATGAACGAGCAAACTGGCTGAGTAATTATTTGGGTCATTGAACCATTTGGCTCACCGCCAATTCAAACACTTGAAAGGTAAGGATTATTACTGACATTGAATTCGACGAATAAGAGACTCACCCATTTTTCTTTCTGTCATTCGCATTCAACGGAAGACTGGGATCCAACCTTTTGTTTACAATTTCGTGCCCCTTTTATGCACTTTATAGTGATGCAGCTGCTTAAAGGAATTTCAACACATTTTCAAGGATCTCTGTATCTGGCATTGAAGGCCACGTTTTTCAGTGTTTCTGGCAAAGTACAAAGTTTACACGAATAGAGTGTCCGTTTTGAAATCGCGATTTGGTTAGTAAAAGATTATTCTTTTTTATTTTCCGCAAAGGAGTATGTTGAGCGTCACTCAATGGAACGATGTCCCTATTTGTTATGACAAACTTGCTTTTTCTTATATTTTTGCATTTTTGACGCTTGGCACTTTTTCACTTCTTGGTTTTATTAGTCAACGCTGCTAGCTTTCGTGACTACAGTTTCATTGCTGAAATATTAATTTAATTTAATTAAAACATATATATATATATATATGTGTGTGTGTGTGTCTTCATATTTGAATTCAAACCGTAACCAATATACCCTTCTCCTCCACATACAAGTCAGGCCGGGATGAAGGGACAAGTGGAGTAAGTCAAAGAGCATATGGGGCACAGGGCATCCTGGGATTGTTCTATATATAAATAGCTCGATGGGGCAACTAAGGCCACATGCCTGCTGGCCCCGGCTTGTCTACAGGCCTGATACAAGCACTACGTATACCGGGTAAAATGATAGCCATTATTCGCTATAACCGTTATTTGACATAACAATTTATCGAATATCGTACTTTTATATAACTACATTTAAAGTATGAGGGTAAAATGAAATTAGAGAGCTAACTGTTTGTTCATCATACCTATCAAATGGTTCGCTGTACCAATGATATTCTAAATATATACAACATATATGATGAACCGAAATCATTTGTTCACTATAGCCGTGAATTGGCTACATACGTGGGTTGTATAACCAATGTCCACTGCATATTCATTCACGTAAAACAGGGACGTAGCAATTCGAAAATTAGGGGATGGAGTTCAAGTATCTTTAAAATATATATATATATAAATTCGGCCTTACGGAGAAAAATGCGCTTTGATTTGCAATGAGAGGAGTTTGGGCCGTTGATCCTCATTTTTTCTACGATACTGACTTGCGGCTCAACTTTCCGAATAACGACTCTCATAGAGTCGTTATTCGGAAGAATATATAGAAAATATTAACCGGCAAAAATTCATTCATACGCCACACTAACGTAGAGTTATAATAGCCCTACTTAACGCTTTGCCTTTGAAAAAAACATCCCTCACTTAACATGGAAGATGAGTTTTTACTGCCTTGATTTCATATATATTTAACCTAAAAAGTTGCATACAGTAAATGTCCAAAGAACATGCTTGAAATCTGAACTTCTAGGAAATTCAATTTTTAAAATTTGTTGGGGTTTTCTTAGCGAGAGCGCACGTGCAATAGCTGCAGATAAACACGGAGACAAGACGGACAATAATTTGAGTAAAACTTTATAAAAATTTTGATAAATGAAGCATTCTCTACTCATGTTAAAAAATGAACAAATAAAGAAAATTTTGCCAGTTCATCTCTTCTTCAAACTTTAAAAAAATTTTAAAAGTACCGCCCGAATTCCAGAAAATCCGACAATTCGATTTGATCAACTCATCCTACAAGGTGTTTAGACTTTTATTGTATCATATTGCACTTTCATCATTTAAAAATATTGCTGTGAAAGTTCCGTTCTATACTTGATGGTTTACTTGTAAAGTACTTACTAGTAAAGTATACTTGACGCAGTAGGCAAGTTTAGAACGTTATTCACGAATGAAAAAAACAAAAGAACTTACCCAGAACTCGTCGTGGCATACATTTCCATTTTCTGTATCCATTATTTGCACGAACACTCTAATATAAAGTCTTGACTTTAATCTAAGAAACACTCTTTAGTAACGTCTGATCGAAACACACTGACAAACTTAAGTAAGACAATACAAACGGTTGAAGTGGAGAAAGAGGGTTAATCTATTCAAGACAGGTTTGTCGTATTTTTCCGCGCGATAAGAACACTATCGTCATTATTTCTCATGAAGACTGAAAGACGGCGTTATTAACGCTGCCAACATTGCGCAATTTTTGGAAGTGTGAGAGAAATTAGAAATACCTGGGATGCCTATTTTCTTGTTGATTCCAATGTCGCTTCCATAAATTGTTATATGACGTAATGCGTAGCAACAGGGCGAAACGACATTCCTTGTGTAATTTGATACGATCCAATTAATTTATTTACAATTTAGTAGAAATTTCTCATGTGAAATATTTCACATACACGAGATGGAATATTAATGAAATTGGTCAATTTTTTCCAACCGTGTAAACGTCAGTTTGTTTTCGATGTGTAGAAAAACGTTTTTATGGCCGACCCCCCACCACCAGCGATATTTCTTAATCAGAAATCACATATAAATATTAGTCGTGGATCTCGAATTTCAATATACGAGCTTTGTTAACATTTCCATCCAAAGTTCATAATTTAGAAATTGCGAAGTACTTCTGAAATTGACAATTAAAGCATCAGACAGGAACTCTGCAATTGACTGATCTCTCAGACATACAGTGAAATATGTCGACAATGATATTCTAGAAACCGAGAAAGATACTGTTACAGACAAAATCGAACCTAATACACTCTACAGTTGTAAGGACAATGCCGGATTAAAGTTTTTGTGGGCCCTAGGCTAAAAGGATATAATGGGCCCTAAATGCAATCTTCGCAATATTTACTCAATAAACCGTGTTTATTCTTTCACGTTAATTTCTTTATTATTTAGATTTGTCAATAGTGAAAATTTCTCTGACTCTTGTCAAGCAATTCAACACTTTTCCATCACACAATTTTTGTTGTAACAAGATTAAAATAACGCTTAAACTTAAATGACACAAGGCCCTTGTGGCCCAAAACCGTGAGGCTCTAGGCCCAGGCCTACTTGGCCTATACGTAAATATGGCACTGTGTCAGGGCACCGAACAATATCGTTATAGGCAGATCTCGCACTAGTACGATGAGTAACGTAGCTTACTGTTAGGCGGAAGAAACAAACAATTTAACAATTTAATGTAATTAGGGGCAGAAAAACAATAAGTAAAGAAAAAAAATATATATTAAGAATTAGTATATGTTATAATGAACTCAGATAATAGCGGAAGAATAATTACCTTCAAAAACTAGTTCTACGGATGTCATCATAGTTGGAAATGGCATAAGGAAAACTGGAAACACCAGTCTGGAATGAAAGACGCTCCGTTAGCACAACGCCACCAGGTGGCGTTGGCTAGTATGACCTTGATATGGAATTACCGATGCCGATTTAGCAATTTTGTAGCATATTTTAGACAATTTGGCTGAAAAGTGCATTTGACCTGATGATAAACGCTGTATTAAACTACTGGAGGATTTGAAGATCCATCACACTCGTTTGTCTGCCCACAATTGCCCAAAACTTGTGGAAACCTGCTTTGTATATATATATATATAGCAAAATTGTAGTATGATTGTGACATGTACCTTCTAATGTAATATACATAAATACACTATACTTAAATGTATATTAACTTAGACAAAGTTAAAGTATATTTAAGTATATATACATAAGTTTTGGTTTATACAGCAGAGTTTTAAAAATTACTGAGGGAGGCGGTGATTCAAGCGCATATTATATACATTTATACATGGCAGTATATGTAACATTGCAATTTATTTTAAATTATTGGGGGGTGGGGGACTCCAGCGCCATGGACCCATATAACTGCGTTTTTAATCAATTGAAAGGAATTTTATTTATCAATAACTTTTACATTTTCCCAGCAGGAAGTCAGAATTGAATAAATTTTGTCATTCAATTATTTTCTTGAAAAATATTTAATAAACGGGTCTAATTTATTTTTTGCCATTCATAGTCAATTGTCACATTATCGGCAGTTTCATTGATAAAATTTCTATGTACGCTTAATTAAAAATCTTTGTAGAAATTGAAGCGTTTAACTTTCGGGGAAAAAACTCAATATCACTGAAATACAGGCAGTAATTTTGGCAATCTGTGTCTCAGTAATTCGCCATTTTTTAGTAATTTTAAAACATTTTCAGTAATTCGCGCTCAGAAATCAGAATATCTTTACCCAAAGTATTTTATTTCTCTCTCTCTCTCTCTCTCTCTTTGTCTTTATCATAAAATTTTTCTCTTTGAATTAAAAATTAATTAGCATTTTAAATCACAAGAAAAATTTAATATGATATTTGTATATGAAATTTTCTATGAAAATTATTATTGATTACAGTGAATACCGATTTTTTCATTTCTGATTTTTCAAGGCAGTCGTAGCCTACTTAACTCGGATTATAAATACGCAACTGTAATTGATCATTTAAAATGGAAATGCCATAGAAATTTAAAAATCAGTTATAGAAATGAAAAATTCGCTTTCATTTTTTGAGAGCTGGCTCACTAAATCTGACTCATTTTTAGGAACTAACTGTTTCAAGTAGCTCACCTCAGTAATCATCAGATAAGGAGAAAAAAAAACAAGTTGGGAGAGAAGAATGAGTGAGCCATGCATTTTTTCAACACACACTTTTTTTTCAAGAATTGTTTAAAAAAATATGATTTAAGGTCCACAATAAAATGATAATTAGAAAAGAATAGCAAAATCCTTTTTCACTATATATTATAATTAGAAACTGAGGAAATGGAACAGTTTGCACAGTGCGTCTTTATAATTTTTGTATTTGCTAATTAACAAAGTAATTCAGTAAAAATATACAGTGCAAGTTGCACTTTATAAAGAAGAAGAAACTTCAAAACTTCATGATTTAAGGATCTCTTATGTGACAATTTAATTGCGCTGAAAGATAGTTTAAAAGTAAAAATATTCATAAGTTAAAAAGGCTTAAACGTTGATAATTCAACTATGTCTTATTTTTTTAATATAAATTAATTCTTTTATTTAATCTCCAGCTGTCTCGATGGGGGTGTATTTTGAGATTTCACGTCATTGCAAATTTCAATGGATTATGACGGAGGAAAATAACATAAATTGAGAATTTCGCCGAGATTGCTTTTGAGATATGCTCATTTTTATGTAACGGACAAAAAGAGGAGATATAAATGCCTATAAAATACTCTTATATTGAAAAAAAAAAGATGATGTTATATTTATATATTAAGTTTTTTTCCATATTATACGCATATGTTTGCACTTCCTTGGATACAGTCTATTTGCAAATAAACTTCAGTTTGACTGATAAACGAACAGGTTTTATCAAATGATGTAATCGATTCTTCATCGATTGAACTCACGAGGGAAATCCCCAACGTGCATTTACGGGGATTGGAAGCGCGTTCGAAAGGTCTCAAAAAGTTATTAGACACCTGTCCAAGCTTTTTTCAGAATGGCCCTATATTTCGGAGATACGGCGCCCCAAAGTCCGAAAATAGCCCTATTACAGATCTTGATATCTCATGATTCCGTGGATGGATTTTGTTAAATGCGGCTTTTAAGACAGGTTATAGAAAATCACTTGTTACATGTTTCAGCAATTTTCCAGTAAAACTCAAAATTTTTAAATATTAACCTTCAAATCTTTTGGCAAAACGAAAAATAATCAACCCCTGTTTGATGGTTTTTCAGCAAAACCCCTAATTAAAAATATTAAGATTCAATAGTTTGACAATACGATATTTTACTTATTGTGTATTTAGTATCTATCCATTCAATAACTCTGAGCTCGATAATTTGAAACAATGCACGCCGTATGAAGGAGAGGTTGGTTTTTGTACGACTTGTGAAGTTGGTTTTTCTTTTTTTAATTTAGAGATATATTCGCCCACTACGATCGAAGATTGAAGCTCGTGCTGGTGGTATTAAACATCGTTCTGACTTGCAATCCAAGTCTTTGGTTTTCACTTACATTAATCACCGAACATATGTAGGATATCAATATCATATTTTGCCTCAACTATTTCCTCATCCTCAATAAAATTGAGAGAGGAAATTAAAATTTCAAGTTTTTTAAAAAGCACGAAAGCTAAACATTTTTCTTCTTGAACAATTTCATTTGCATCACTTCCAAAAATTGATAACGAGGATTTTACAATATGTTCAAAATAGTGATGAACATTGAAGAGATTAATATCGATATTCATAATTTCAAATTATTGAGAATGACAAAAATTTTAAACATATATACTTTCAAAGCCCTATTAACTATCAAATAACAAACTCATCAAATCAATAAAAAATCATAATTGGTTTAAATTTAATTTTATTTTTAAGGTTGATGAACGTATGATTTCTTTCATATTTTAAAATCAATATTAATAATATTTAGGAAGGTGAACCCTTATAATACTCGCAATACGATTGACGAAACGAAATCTAACAAATAAAATCAGTTTTATTTCTATACTTAATATAATTATTGCTCAAATATGTCTCAACTCATTTTTCTATATTTTCGAACAATTTTTCTCTTTAAACTTGTTTTGACTTCATTTATCAGAGGGGGAAAATGACCAGGAAAGCCTATGTGATTTGTTTTAAATGTATTAGTAAAAAATATTATAACATGCTTTATAACTATTTTAAACTTTTAAATTCATTTCTTATTTACAGGCAGCAAAACTGCTCTGTACGTTAATACATATCTAGCAAGCGAACCTATCTGGATTTCGAACTAACTGCGTTGAAGCTTATAGTTTTAATTCGGGCTTTTACTGAAAAACCCCCAAACAGGGGTTGATTATTTTTCGTTTTGCCGAAAAATTTGAAGGCCAATATTGCAAAATTTTGAGTTTTACTGGAAAGTTGCTGAACCATGTATCAAGTAATTTTCGATATCCTGTATTAAAAGCTGCAGATAATTAAAATCTATTCACGGAATCATGAGCTATCAACGTCTATAATATGGCTGTTTTCGGATTTTGGGGGGCCATTCTGAAAAAAGCTTGGACATGGGTCTAATAACTTTTTGAGACCTTTCAAACGCGTCTACTTTGGTTCCAATCCCCGTCGGGCACGTTATGGAGTTCACTCGTGATTTCAATCGATGAAGAATCGATTACACTATTTGATAAAACCTGTTCGTTTATCAATCAAACTGAAGTTTATTTGCAAATAGACTGTATCCAAGGAAATGTAGAAATATACATATAATATGGAAAAAAACATAATATATAAATCAGACGTTGATATAAGACAGACGTTGACTGAAAAAAAAAGTCAGACGTTCAAAAAGAATACCTTCTTACGACTCAATATAATCGAAATTGACTAGCAGGAAACCGTAATTTCTTTTATTTAAATTAAAGTTATTATACTATGTGAGGAATAGAAAAGGGAAGGGGAAAAGGCGGGTGAATTTACCCCTAGAGTCCTATTCGATATTTCAGACATTCTTATACATTTCTAAGCATATTTCAATGAAAACCTTACAAAAAAAAATGCGAATAATGAGCGATTATGGTGTTTCAGAAAGTGTTAATGAAATAAAGGCTTGAGAAAGAGAAGAACGTTGGGTGCAAATGAATGTGTGTCAGATTCATAATGAACGATTTTAAAATAAAGGTTCCCCGTAAAAAAAATTTAGAAGTTATGGATGCACCTATACAATATCAATCATGTTGTAGTAATTTTAAATATTTTTTGTTTCTGGGGGAAACATATTCCTGTCCCCTATAACTGAATAAAATAAAGTAATTTAAAATAGAATAAATAGTAAATAACTCTCTCTCTCTCCCTCCCTTACGATTTAGAAATATCGTTATTGACAGTTTGTTATTTCTTTTAAGGTCTTTCGGAATCTTTCAAGTATTACGTAAGTAATGTTTTGGCCATTTTATACTCCTCCCCACCTCTGGTAAGCAAAAATTAACAGTGGCTAACATTTGAAAATAAAACACAGCAGCAATCCCCCGCCCCACAATGGTGCTTATGTAATACGTGAACTCTCCCTTTTGTGATTTGATTTTGGTGAGTACATGTGTATTATTGTGGTATTAGTGCATTATAGATTAAGGTTTTAAGTATTAATTGATTTTCTATGGGTTGATTAATATAACCTAAGGCATGGGCGCTCCGACGGGGTGCAAGGGTTGCACTTGACCTACCTCGGCTTATGAAAAAAGGGGGAAAAAAGGACTGAATCCACAAGAAACTACAGTCCAACAACATTATTCAATTGGAATTTTTCCTGGATGTACCCCATTGCATGTATATAACTCTGGGGGTATCCATGACCCAGGGTTTTCCAACTTTTTGGACCGCGGGCCGCTTAAAAATTTTCATAGATCTCGAGGGCAAACGTTTCGTAAAAAAAAAAACCCTTACTTGCTTACTTACTCACTTCTTTCGTTTGTTTATTCGCTTGCGACATTGAAAGAGGTCACCTATGCTGTCCACGCGATTTTCCCGAGCTTTTGGGGGGGAAAAAAATCCAAAATTGTTGTTTTTGAATTTTTTTTTATTCCAAACAGTTTTCGGCGGGCCGGGTTGTGACCCGCGGGCCGTATATTAGACAACCCTGGTATAACCACTGGCGTGCACAGGATATCGATGGGGTTTTAAACCCTCCATTGCGATGAAATTTTGTATGTTTACATGTGAGTATATGGAGTTGTAGCTCTGTAACACCCCATTGAGCCTATAACCTCCCTTATGAACTTTCTACGTACCCCTATGGGTATTACATTATGTGAAATTAATTTCACACTTACCTTAAAAATCGCAGCATATTAATTTTAATAAATAGTTCCTTAAAAACTTACTTATCGATACCTAAAAAAATATTTTATATTATAATCCTTTCACGAAATAACTCCTCTTCCACTTCCTCTTTGTTATTTCTCTGTTCGGAATTGGCAACGCGACATCAGCTTCCTTATTGTTTCCTATCAGGACATCTCTCAGTATAAACTCGCAACAGCCACATATTCTTACGGACCTTCGCTTCTGTTGTCTGTCTTGGTCTTCTATTTCTATTTCTTTCTTTCTTTCTTTCTCACACTTTGTAGTAAATGGCCCTTTTCTCAGATCATGTCCCTTCAAGTTTTCCTTTCGTAATCCCCTCTATTGCTGTTTCCATTTCATTTACAAAACATTCTCTTTAAAGTACAGTAAAACCTCCCAAAAACGATATACGATATAACGATAAATCCCTCTACAACGATAATTTTTCTCAGTCCGTATAATAGTGTTGTAGAGAGGTTTTACTGTATAATGAACCCTCCCTATAACAATAACTCCCTCTACAATGATAATTTTTCTCGGTCCGTATAATATTGTTGTTGAGATGTTTCGCTGTATATGTTTAAAAATTATCCTTGCTTAGCATTAAAGTTTATTAAACAAAATTATTTGCACAGTAAATATTATTGAAGCAAATCTCTACAAATTTATAGTACAAAATCAAGGATGAAAGTCTAGGTGGCGTTACTAATTTTTCAAGTTTATATATATAAAATGCTTCAATATATGGCTAGAAATATTAGGATTTTTCTATAGGTTATTTAAGAACTTAGCTCGGAAATATGTTATTTTTTATTATTATATAAATAAAGATTTATTAACAAAATACATTGAATATTAACTATACCATAAATAATTAGCTAGACGCTTATTTTTGCCAGTTAGATAACGTTAAATTAGCCAGATCTACCTGGAGTCATCTGTATAGCTTTGACTCACTTTCGTGAGTTAACTCTTTTAAGTAACTCACTGATTCTTTGCACCTCTGGTTGATTGACTTACAATCACTGACAAAACTGTGCTTAATGTTTGGCTCATTGTGGATGGCCTCAGCTTTATTAACCTTTAAATATTAAGTGTATATAGAGAAAGAGGTTTTTTTGTGGGGGGCGGGGGGGGGAACGTGAAATTTATAAATTATTTTTATTAATTCCTTTAAAAATCACCAACATAAATCATGAAAACAGATCAACCACCTTTGCTCCTGAATCTTTTATTCGGCGACAGAATGACTCAAATTCTGAAAGAAGATAAAAAGAGACAAAGCTTAGCAAAACAAAAATTAAAATAAAATGTTTACCACAACTGTAACAAATCATACAGTGCAAGATTTCTGCTGTATCTGTAAAAGTTGCGCAATGCTTCGTGATAAGAAGCAATTGTTTCTCTATTGCTTGCTCCTGATGATGAAAGACTTTCCTTTTGCATAATACCGTAGTAGAAAAACTAGGCGCTGTTCATTCAGCTTTTCACTTCCGTCTTCCTTCACCCACTCGCATCGCGGAGTTCGCCTCCTGTTCTTTATTCATTTGAGCTCATGCAAGATTTCCATATTCAAGAAGGAAACACTTACGAAGATTTCTGGGTAATTGTGATTTCTTATTATATATATATTATTTATATTACGCATTATTTCTTATTATATATATTAGTCAACAAGCAACAATACGTTACATGTTTATTTTTTACCTTTCCGCATATTGGTGCATGTAACCAATTGTTAACAACATCAAATCAAACTTGTTAAGAAGAGAGTAGTATACGTTCGGAGCTGGCCAGTATCGAAAATACATGTATTTGAAATACGTATTTTCGATACATTTGTATTTTGTATCGAAAATACAGATTTTGTAGTATTTTGTATTTTCAAAATATATTCAGTTTGTAATTCTTAACTTTCAATTACAGCCATTTGGCTAAACAGACGATACTCAAAGGTCGATTTGATGATCGGTTTAAACACATAGCACCAGTGGTGTAGAGTGGTGGAGGAGCCATCGGGGAGGGGTGGGGGACCCGGGCGAAAAATTTTAAAAGGAAAAGAAGTAGCAATAATAAAAGATTTGTAACAGATGGACGACGATTGGGGGTCAAGATGGACATTTTCTCACCCATACTTAAACGATAAAGAACACCGCCTTTGCTTTAGGCAGTAGTTATGGAAGGAGAGATGTGGATTAGCAACACTTTCAAACGGTTGAAAACTATTGATTGGTTTGCCCAGGGTGTGTTCGGACAAAAAGCCAACCAGATACTTGTGTAAATTTCGGTTTGACTGGAAAATGCAATTAAGTGAAACTCCGTCTTAGAATGTAACCAGCTGTAACCACTTATCTGCTAAAGACCGAGATATAGATTTCTCATTGAAGTGAACCCGACTTCCCCAATGTGTATATTTGTCGTTAAGTATTTGATTCACAGATTGATGAGGGTTTTCATAGAGCCCAAATGATCAATTACGAAAGAGAAGAGAAGAGTTGGAAGTGACCAACAAAAAAATACAAATAGCAATTCGTATGCCACTAAGGTGGTACTTATTTTAAGTTTTAAAAAATAAAACTTAAAAGTCCTCACACTCTCTGAAAATGTCTTTTCGAAGTTAAGTTCTTAAAAAATTATCTTAAAATAGACGCTCTAGCCGACAGGTTTTGGTGACTAAGGATTGTGGTGTTAGGTTTTGCGTCTAAGGTTTACAGCTGATGACCTGACACGGTCCATTTCAATGGTTCCCAGCTTACGCCCAACTAATTGTAAGTAATATTACTTTTATTATATCACTACTTAATTTAAATTAATATGCATAATTAAGAATATCGTCTGTATGTCAACACTTAACATTGGATAATTATGATGTATATATACGTCTCATTAGTAGCGATGGTCATAGCATATCCTTATTAAAATATTGCCTATAGTAGTTATAAAAAATTCAATAAACATATTAGTATTTTGATTTTTTACAAATAGTTCTCTCAATTGATAAAATGCCCATATTCGATAACAATTACACACGCTTGAGGGGGGAGGAGGGGTCAATATTGGACTGGAGGAAGAGGATGCTGACGGGTTTAAGAGGGCTCCATACTTAACTTGCCCCAGTCACTGGCAACTGGCCGCTAGTAAAACACAATTGAGGGAGGACCGCGTATTACTTCAATTCTCAAGCGTTTGAAAATATTTATTACGAAATGTGAAAATGTGAACAGAATAAAATACACAGCTTTAAGGCTCAAAGGAATCAAGGGACGTTATTTTTGTATGAAACAATTTGTATTTTTACATGAGCCGGCGGACCGCATAAAACATGTCGATGGGCCGCAAGTGACCCGCGGGTTGAAGAGCAATGCTTTAATTGTTTTTATTGGATTTTCCTATGTGCGTCGTAGAGGTAATTTGCCTCTTACTGTCGTTCTCAGATTTAATATATATTTATAGAACACAATCCAGAATTAAAAGAGAGAAGAGGAATGTTGAAAAAATAAATCAAAGTTTTATATTTTTTATATTAGGTTTTCTGAAATATAAGACACATTTCGTATAAAATGTTGACTTCCTCATTGCCTTGTGCGCTTGTTTTAAATATAATTATCTATAATACAGAGTTTTTCTAAGCCACTACAGTGCTAACTTTGACATGAATATCGCTGACGATAAAGTTGCACTTTATTCGATATTTTGCTAAGCCTTTTTATTTAGTTCTAAATGATTATTTTTTTAATGAATTAATTTGTTTGCTATTCTAACCAGGGGCAAAAAGTTAGGCTTTTTGCTTTTAAATCCTTGTTAGATCGGGGGTGGGGGGCTCTTTGATTCTTTATTTGTAAAGTCATAATAACAATATACTGTGAAACTACAGCGGTGATAGAGACACTATATACTAAAAGTACATCATATTAGACTCTACAATAAAAGGTCTCAAGAAAATATCAGCAAGGATATAATATACCTGGGACCTTAAAATTACAATCTGATTCCAAAGATGACACACAACTAATTGTGAATTACTCATTCTTTCATTATTTTTTTTTAGTTTCCATTACCCTGTATCAAATATTTTCTTAGACATTTTTTTAGATGTTTTTTAACTTTTCAATTTTTTGAATTCCTCTTGTAGTCCATTCCAAAGTTTTGCACCTTTATAATTTATATTATTCCTTCCTACTTCGCTCCTTATTTTTGGGAGTAATAGATCATTGTATTTACGACGTGTATTTCTATCTTTTTCATTTAGTTTTATTTTTATAAGTTCATAATTAATCGATAATTCAGTACTTTAGATAGGTTGAGCACAAATGAAGATACTTCATACGTAAATAGGGGAAAGAGAGAGACTATATAAAAAACTTCAAAAAATTTTAGTACCAATCACCTGCTATGTATGACAAACTCGCACTATAATCTATAGTAGCAGCACTTTATTAAAGCTATTTATTTACAGTGTACACTATTTAGTGTATCTGAATTCAACGTCAGAGAATTTCTACTAAATATGTATCCAATTGTTAAAAAAAGACATTTTAACTCATGCCTTGTTTGAAGTGGGTCATAAGTAAATTATATAACCAATTTTCTCTCTCTCTCTGTTTGACGCCTCATTTAACTGTTTAGGCTCCCCATATTCCCCAACATTTACTTTAACGTTTTTATACATAATTTTAGATTTCATGCTTATAATTATATGGGTAATTAATTCGATAATTTTGGCTATTTTAATTTAATACAGTTATATCCCATTCATATTCTTAATTTTAGGTAATCGCCTTTCCTTAAATCCTTAGCTTCTTTTTTTTTTTCCTCTCTCTCTCTTTTGCTTTTTTTTAAACCAGATCCTTTATAATAAAGATGTACGACTCATTGCGCGTAAGCATTATATAAAATAAAAAGATATAATCACGGTTCAAATTGATAAAACGGTTGATAGCTATTCCGAAAGCACCTTTATGCTTATGTTTTCGCATTCTTTATCGTACATTTTCTTGTTATTACTTTTCAGTCTATTTTATTATTTCTGTTAATTTTATAACTTATTTTACATTTCCTATTATTCCTATTTGTGTTTTTCCCATACATTATGAAAAACCACTTTATCGCATTTTTATTTTATCGAATTGAAAACACGTTTATGTTTAAGTTTTACAAACAAAAAACAACTATTTAGCAAATTGCGAATTAATAATAGTCATCCCTCGTTATTCGAAGGTTTGGTATTCGCGTTTTTTGTTCTTTTTTTTAATTTTCAAAAAATATTTTTTTTTTTAGTTTAGGCCAAACAATAATGTATGCATTTGCGCAAAGGCCTACTGTATTACGTACTAAAAATAAACGACCAATAAAATTCAAATGAGAACTCGAAACGTCATTAGTTCTATACAATAAAGTGCGTAAAGAACTGGAAAAAAACAAAACGGTTAAAAATAACAAGTTTTTTTAACAAAAATTAAAACCTTTTTTTTAGTTATTTTAATTTATATTGGAATTTTATGTAAAATGGGTTCAACTTTAAAAGATTGCGAAAACAATTGTTTTAAGTGAACATTTCGGGTGTCGTTGCTGTGTAATACTTTATATGGTTTCTAATTTTTTTTTAATTTGTTCAAGAATAGATATTATAAAAAATAGAGATAAGTAAAACATTTATTTTTTCTGCATTTTTTCGTAAATATGTTATAGTAATTTGCAGCATTCACTATATTGGACAATTGTTATGAATGTAGCCCCCCCTTTTCACATATCGTTTTGGTTTTGCCATTCGCCGACAGTTCGTGGAATGCAGCGCCAGTGAATAGCGAGAAACGACTGCAATAATTTTATTGCTTTCAAACTGCATTTGATTATTTCTATTCTATTCGATTTCTAATTTGAAACATGATGATACATTTTACATCTTATTTTTGCGAACGCCTTACATCACGGCCACCATTTCAGTCCCTAGCAAATCGCAATCAACTTTTTATTACGCTTACCACTTCGGCATCCGTCATCAACCTATGAATCCTTTGTACAGCAGCTAAATAAGAAATTAAAAACACGAAAACTTGTAAATATTTCAATTACGAAAAAAAAATTATCATTAACATTTAATAATGATGCTGTTTAGATTTTCACGGTGAAGGGACAACATACGCCAATTGTAGTACTTCCTTTCACATAACCAACAATAAAATATTATTTATTCAAGAACTTAAATCTATGTAGGTACAACATATAAATTAAGTTTACAATCCAGCCTAGGTCCATTCTCCTTTTTTGTATGTTTTATTGCAGAATAGATTGATCAAGCAAGAATTGTTATGCAGAAACACTAATTGGATTAGCTTGTTTCATGAAAAGCAAAGGCTATTGGCTATAGAGAAGGGGACGGGTGGGGTGGGGATGCTTTTGCTGAAATTGTTTTACTGGACGAAGTCAAACATTTATTTCACATTCTGAGGAAACTACAAAAACTCAGCTCTGACATAAATTTGAAAACTATACCCATAGGCGTAACCAGAAAGTTCGTAAGTGTGTGTATGTTGGGGGTGTTATAGGCTCAACAAGGAGGGGGTTACAGAGCTGCAACTCGTACATTCCTATGTTTAATATACAAAATTTCATTGTAATGGGGGGAAGGGGTTCCAACCCCCAACCCCCCCCTGCCTACGCCTATGACTATGCTCAATCATATACATTCAGACTCGTAAACTCGAGGTTGTGCGTAAATCTAATATGGCCAATAGGAAAACAGCATTTGAAGTTATTCATCTTCCCGCCTATTAATTATTTCCCAGGGTACTTCAGTGAGTTTACAAAAATCAGCATTCTAATCATGGCATAGCCGTTGGGTGGAGCCTTGCTGACATGTTTTGGCACTTAATCTTGCTACAACAATATTATTTACACACTGTATGTGGCAGCTTACGGTTTAATGCCCATTTCATTAAGTTTGAGCGAACTGTACCGTTCACATTATCTAAAGAATTAGCAGGTTCACTATGTTCATTAGAATTACGGTTCACTGGAATGTTAATGTTCTGATCAACAAGATATTCTGAATGAAGTTCCAAATCGCTCTGAGAACTAGCGTAAGGAATCTACGCTAGTCTGCGCTTAGGAATGCATGTAGGCGATTAAATCTGCTGCCAAGTATTTCCCGCCAGAATAAGTGGATTGAGGCTGTTTGAAATAAACGATCGATCGTTGATTTCGGCGAAGGATGTCAGCGGAAACATATTGTATCGTTGAAGGCTAAACAACATTAGTGTAATATGTGAATAGCTCTGTAGTGAACAAAGTGATCTGAAAGAGAGAGAGGCAGCATAATTAGTTTCTGAAACACGTACATGCAACTTTATTATCTGTTGGCTTAAAGACTAAACACGAAACTGGCGCCAAATGCTTACACAGTTATTTCTGTGGAGCAAAGCACAGAACTTCCAAATGGCATGCTACAGAAAGGGATTTAGTTCATTTGTGGCCAGCTGCTAGCTCAAAATTCACTTGTAAAAGGTTTAGGAGTTCGTTGGAGTTTAATAATCTATCCATAGATAATTAGCCTTGGTCATACTTTTTTCTTTATAAATTTACAGAGCTTAAAATATAAATATTTTTGGCATTTTTGACATACATTAAATAATTTAAATCGCCCATTAAAGAAAGGTTTGCAGTTAAAGTGAAATTTATAACAGATTTAAAAACTAGAGTTTCTTTATTAGTTGTAATAAAACCGTTTTTCAATCCCGATTCTTTAACTGAATCAATTTTTCGTAGGTTATTTATCAATGAAAGAGTAGACACATATACTTGCACATATTCCATTGTATACGTTTTGTGATTTTCTACATTCAGTTTTAGCTTGTAGCTACAATTCCCAGCTGTGTAATAAAAAAAAAATAAAATTTTTTTTTTTCACTAACAAGGGAATCCCTTTCCTTGTTCACTGCACTTTGAGATCAGAACTATGGGAAATGATAGTGCATGACTTCCTTCCTGATCACGATGTCTGCTAAAATGATATGACAATTTTTTATGAATATTTGAAGTCCAAAAATGACACTTTTTTCGCCAGGTTTGATATTTTTTAATCACACTGTATGTGAGCGAACACAGGTTTGAAGTCGGTAAGATTATGAAGGTTCATCGTATTTAACGGATAAAAATAAAAAATGATATCTCAGCTAATTTAAACAGTATAAAAAAATAAATATGAAAAATGAACTTTTAGTATAGATATTTTTCGAATTTTGAAGAATTGGAGGGACATTTAAGTTTCACATTCCACTAGCTATATAAAACACGTCCGCAAGTGTAAAGTCAATATAGTTGTACGAGTTTCCGATTGTGAGAAAATGAAAAATATAGTGAACATAATTCAATCCGTTTTGAATTTGGTTGTTAATAAATACTACACGCTTCCGTCGTTAATAACTGACTAAGAACTTGAGGAAAGTCGGGAAGTATTGTCGAAAATTGAAAGCATAATTTTTAATAACAATGTCAGAGAAAATATCAGTTTAGATTTTGAAGACAATTGTGATTTCCGTATCAATAAAGAAAGTGATATTAGTATAGTCGGCGACGAATATTATAACAGTTCTGTAAAGGGCGACCAATTAGCGAATGAATTCAGTTTAGAAAATATGAAAACAATTGTTCAGTATTTTGACAGTTGTCAAAAAAATAAGTTCCAGAAAAAAAAACAGGAGATATATAACAGTAAAATAAATACTCTACTTATATTTCGAGGTTTAGAAAATATATATCAAATATAGGCACAAATATAGAAAAGTATAAAATAATAAAAAATGAAATGTTAGCCAGATTTACAAAAGCTAAGGAAAATTATTTACCTGTTCTGATATAGATTTGAAAAAGATGGGCGATCCTGAAATCCCAAGAGTTAGGATTTGAGGATTTTAAATGTTCCGATAATTTTATAGATAATTTTAAGAGCCAAAACAAAATAGTTGCGCGGAAAGTAACAAAATATATCACTCAAATATACACCCAGAATATGGGGAACATAGAAGATAGTGCTATAGAATTTATTTTGCATACGAGAAATGTTACTGCTAATATTATCCCCCAACAAATTTTTAACTCTGATCAAAGTGGTTTTAATTATTTTCTTCCAAACCAAAGGCAGCTATCGCATAAAGGTGAAAAACAGGCATTTTCTTTAATTGGGTCTGATTTTGTTAGAGCACACTCATATACAATAGTATCAATGAATGAGGAACTGACAGGGAAAATGTTACTTCGCTTAAGAGAAGCTGCGGGAAAATTTGGCCTGACTGTCAAAAAGAATTTATTTCAACCTCCAAACTTATTACATGTTCCAAGTCAGGAAAAATGGACACAATCAAAATGAGAGAGTGGGTAGAATGTTGTATGAAACCCATCATATCTCCTCCCTGTGTTTTACTAGACCCATGGACAGGTAGGACATTAACGCTTAAAGATTTTCCGGAAAATTGTATGTCCTTGCAAATACTCCCCAAAACAACATCCCTCATACAATCGCTGGATGTTTATTTCTTTAGACAATGTAAAAAAATAACCAATAGAATAGCAATCGATGAAATATATATTGACATACGATATCGAAATGAGATAATAAAAATACATTCTTTGATTCACAATCAATTACAGTCTAAAAAATGTCGCCTTATGTTACAATATGCTTGATTTAGGTGCTGTTATAGCAATCATGATCCCGAAAAATACAAAAACGTTGGGGAAATTTCTTTTGAAATTGAATACAATTGTAGCCGAGATAATTGCAAAACTCTGCCATTCTTAAAATGTGCCCACTGTAGTCAATTGCTTTGCTTCACTCATTTTTTTGTACTGTATCACTTTCACGACTTTCCCGAGATGTACACAGTTTAATTTTTTTCATTTTTAAATGAAGAGCATAATTAAACGACTAATCCACAATTTATGGTTACATAACTTCATGAAATGAAGTACATTTCATGAAATTTTGTTCACATTTTTTCTAATTACAATAAATGCATTTTCAAATAGCCTACTAGTAAGTTTTGTTCAGAATTTTTTTTAAATTCCATGGTTGCAACAGCATGTGATATGCAATGACCACATCCAGGTTGGGTTAAATATAGCAACTTTGCATTATTCGTACACATCATTTATTCATACTCATATATAGATACTCATGTATTCATGCATTTCATTTATTTATATATCTATTCATGCATTTAAAAACTATTTTAATTCCTTACTCATATTAATACATCTCATATATGGATATTCATATAATCATACATTTCATTTTATTCATACACACATATATTCATGCATCTATATGATTACTCATATATTCATGCATCTATATGATTCTCATATATTCATGCATCTATATGATTACTCATATATTCATGCATCTATATGATTACTCATATATTCATGCATCTATATGATTACTCATATATTCATGCATCTATATGAAGTTACTCATATATTCACGCATCTCATATATGAATACTCATATATTCATTCATACGTTACATTTATTTATACTCATGTATGCATGCTTATATATATATTCATGTGTTTCTTTTCCTTATGAGATAATATTTTGGAAAAAGGAATGTAAAAGAAACTTGACATGGGCTGCGATAATACAAAACAACTACTTCAAACGAAAATTTGGCCTAGCCTTTAAAATTGTCGCCAAATGTCTATGCTAAAAGCTCATTTTTCATATTAATTTTTTACACGGTTTGAATTAGCTGAGGTATAATTTTTTATTTTTATCCATTAAATACGATGATCCTTCATAAGTTTACAGACTTCAAACTTGTTTCTGCTCACATACAGTGCGATTAAAAAATATCAAACTTGGCGCAAAAAGTGTCATTTTTTAACTTCTAATTTTCATAAAAGATTGTCATATCATTTTAGCAGACAAATGATTATATATTCGTGATCAGGAAGTCAAGCACTATCATCTCCCATAGGTCTGATCTCAAAGTGCAGTGAACAGTGAAAGGGGTTCCCTTATAAGTTTGAATTTCACAAAATATTTCCGACTTTCCATAACATACATATTTTTGAATATGTACTATATATATTTTCGCCCACCTTAATTAGGTGTCCTAATTTGCTAGCCTCCTTTTCGGGGCCGTAGCCAGACTGGAGCTAGAGGGGGCCGAGCCCCTCCCCCTGAAAAATATTTTTTCTCAAAATAAATTATTGTAGATTTTTGTTTTCTATGAAATCGTACACGATAATGGAAATTATTCTTTGACGTTAAAAATGTATTCCTACCGTAGATTTTGTGTACACCCTGTTTTCTACAAAGATTTGAGCCTCCACCTACTCTATGGTTGGGATGAAAGAAAATATAAATTTTAGTATATCTCGAAGTTTTTAATGCAAAATTTATATTAAGAAACTTATTCATCAATGTTAAATATATTAGTCTTCGATATTCAGTATCATGAAATATATTAATAAAATATGTTAAAACATTGCCTTCCCTCATTGTTTTTTATCGGACTCAGGAAGTCTTTGATCTGTCATGTTTTTTGAGTTTATTTCCTTATTGGTTTGTGTCCCATAAGTTCATGTATGTGTTTTTATTGTATTCCGCTTGACGATTTTGTAATGCTGTGTTTTACTCTCAACGTAAGAGTATTTGTAACCTGATGAGTTTTAATAAATTTATTATTACTAATGAATGCTAAGCTCTCTGAGCTCCTCTTTTAGACCCTCTCCTCTGTAAAAAGTATCTAATTACGACCCTTTTCCAGTCCAAAGGTCTCTTCCATTGTAGGTAAGCAATGCAAAAGATATAACACAACCACAGACATCCGCATATGGTGTTTTTTTCACTTACGAGTGTTCAAAGTAGAGCCTCTAGTTCAAAGCGATCTCTCCTTCGACGGCGACTTCCTC
>QLNU02013983.1:10457-23137 GCA_006491805.2 Dysdera silvatica
TCAGAGGTAAAACCTCTGATCTGGCAATACTAGCTGGCATCATGATGATGCGACGAAAATTTTTCCTCTCTGACAATACTTGTTTTCTCCGTAAATAAGCCGTCACCATGGTAGCCATGTTCGCAAAGCATTTCCGTTTTGAAACACAGCTCTAAATTTCTATCGTCGCTTCATACGGCCCTTTTTCTTGGCTGGCAACATTTCGTTGATGCGTTTAACGCGTTTAAAGAGCTGACCTAAAAGAAACGTAGCCTTCTGGTCCCGGGAAATGTGTTCCCCAACTATATTAAAGGAATTCAAATTAAAAATAGTGGGCCTCAAATAAACTGAATTCCCCATTTTTCTGATCTTTAAATTTGACAAAAAAGTAAAAAGAAAATTTGAATTTGAATTAAAAAAAACTGTTCGACCGTCCAATTTTTTTAGGTGAGTACCGCTCCACTCGCGTTACCCGACGAGCCGCCATTGGTATGTACTTGTAATTTATGGTGTGCATGATTTGTTGGTTAGTTTCTTTCGTGCAAAACAACTAAAATTTGTACAGTGTAACAATTAAAATAAAATTTTGAATAATTTATTAGCTTATAAAATGATATTTCCTGTAATTCACTGACGTGCCAGCAAAATTTTCTTAAGTGTTTACTCTGGCACGCGTACCATAGGTTCACCGTCCTTGCTGCATTCTTTTTAAATACAAACAAACGTAAAAGTTATTGAGACAGAGGAGAGAGCATACCTTCGGATTAAGAGAAAATACAGGTCTATGAAAATTATGGATAATTTTTCCCCCAAATGCACGTGCCCTCGGGTTATATATATATATATATATATGCAAGCTGATCCGTATGGATACTGGAAGCACATTGATTTCTTTTGTATATTGCAGCATGTTAATAAGCGAAATATTCGGTTTCTTGAAGACCTATTTAACGATATGAATTATTGATTCCTTCACTATTTGTTTTTAGTTCTTTTTAAATAACATTTGAACCAAACTTTTATTTCTCACAAAGTTTATCAATAAAGCAATATAAAAATTCACCGGGAAAGTTATAAGTTTATTTTTTAACTCTGATGTGTTAGAAAACACAACGTTTAGGAAGCTCGCTGTTCCCTTTTTTATGCAAAGTAGATAAAGAAGAAAGGAAATTGGAGAAATATGAATAAGTACATAAGTTAATTTCTTATATATCTATTCATATTTCTCCATTTTCCTCTCCCCTTTAATTGCCTTATCTGTAAAAGAGCGCAGCGAGCTCCCGAAACGTATGTTTGAAAAATGCAGAATAAAAATACAAGTTATTATAAAATTTATATGCTTGCAAAGCAAAACTTCTTGTCTATGTCAGATAAATCTGATGTAGCTTGCTGTAATGCAAATTCCATTCTTCCTAATAAATTGCACCATGTGTCTACCCTATTCTCAAATATTTAATACATGCATTTTTGCATTAAACTGCTCCTAGTTGAAAAAAACCAAAACAATCTTAATTATTTGTGCGGGTACTTATTTCTAATTGCATTCTACATACCTTAGTTGTTAATGAGTTTTACATCACAAACATATAATTTTTTGGATTTGGAAATAAACGACAAAAACGTTTTTTCTAGATCAGCAGTGTTTTCATATGGAACATTGCAAAACATGTTTGATAGTACAGGTTACTGTTTCAAATTTTCCAAATAGTGATTAAAATGTATTTGCTGAATTCTTCATTTTCTGAGCACTCTTTTGAACTTAGTCTGTCAACATATTTTTGACAGACGCTTAATTTTAGAATAATTATGATTTAAAAATATGCATATAAAATAATAAATGTGAATTTGAGAAACATATAAATATTAAATGTAAGAGGGTAGATAAGAATATTGGGAAAATGCTATTGGAAAATAAGGAGAAAGGAAAGTTAATATCGAGGAATAAGAAAAAATATATAAAATACAAAAGGAAATCTTCACAACAGTCTTTGATTTTACCATGTTTGGCGCAGTATAGCCCAGATGCTCTTGCGCCATAAAAAATCCAAACAAACAAATATATAAAACAGAAATAAATCGATACTAATATTCTTCCTTTAGAATATTCACTTTTACTATGAATGTGATTTTTTCTCAGTAATTTTATATTTCTTTAATATAAACCTTATTGATTTTTTAGACGCTTAAGATGTCTCCACAGTTTCCACGTGAGATGCGCAGACGAATGGCTTCTCAGGAACATGACTTGCCCTGTCTGCCGGTTGCCCATAGTGTCATCAAACGGCAATGAAGAATAAAAAGAAATGTAATAAACGCAAAATAATTTGTGTGGAATAAAAAAATTTTCGGACGCTTGTGTCTATCTTGAAAAACAGAAAAAAAATGAAAAATCAGCGTAAAAATGGGTAAAATATATTTTTAAATTTTTTTAAATATCCATATTTTTACGAAACAGGAATATATACAATAACATGAACGTACGTATATGTATTGTAACATAGATTTATATAATATGGAGGCAAGGCCATAAATTGAAGTTTTTAGGGGGGGGCTCTCAATGCTACAAGGGGGGATAGAATTTGTTAATATTTTGATTTATTTTATTAGCATTTTTTAAAATTATTTTCATAATATGCAATGTAGTCATGAAATGTTTTAATGAAGTTAATTAATTCTTAGTGCTGTACGCTTCGACAAATTTTAAAAGACATATGGGATACGTAATTAATGATCCAAATGATTTATGCGAATAAGTCACTCTTGGTAATAAAATCAAACACTAATAAATATTTAACGGAAAAATTCTTAATCTAAGTATCATATTGAAAGCTTGCGTGTGTGTTCGTGTATGTAGAGCAGGCCTGTAGCTAAGCCACCGGGGCCAGCAAGGGCATTGCCCCAGCTGCCCCCATCGATATATATATATAAAGAGAGAGAGAAACAACTTTGATGCCTTGTGTGTGCCTTTGCCTTTCCCAGTTGCCTTTCCATCCTGAGGCTACAGGCCTGGTGTAGAAGTGTATTAAAATTTATTATTTCCCTCCTTACTGTAGACCAGATGGAAACTTAAATCTTTATTAAAAATATGACGTACACAAGATCTACCGTGACCATCTATTTTGAATAAATTTTTAACATCAAAGAACAATTTCTATTCCCGTGGACAAAAATTTTAAAAATTGCACACGAAAAATTAAAAACAACATTCTATACTAATTTAAACTCTATAACAAACAAATCGACGCATCAAGGAGGAGTTGTCCGATTGCGATAAAAATTGGTGGATGTGAAGAACACATATAGAAAAATAAACGATTAAAATTTCAGAACAATTGAATGATTTATTGCAGAGTTTGACCGTTACAAAAGGAGGAAGTCAATAAGGCGTTGGTCCACCTCTGGCCTGGATGCAAGCTGTCACCCGGCGTGGCATAGACTGATAAAGATCCCGGATGGTGTCCTGCGGAATTTCTTGCCTCACTGAATGTTTATTTTTTAATTAAACCAAATTAGCTATCACCTAGATGAGATGTTGCCAACTCGGTCAATCTTGCTCATTTGCGTAATCCATAACTGCTCCGTAGTTAAAAAAAGTGGGGGCGGAATCTAAATTTAAAATAGAAAAAATGAAGTTAAATTGAAATTAGAGAAAAAAAAAGATAGTATTAAGAAAAAAGTAGGAGAAAACCAGAATGAAATTTTAAAAAAAAAATGCACCTAAGGAAACAAGTGCCAAAACGAAAGCGGTTACCTTACTGTAAACTAGCGCCATTAAATCATTTTTCTTCGTGTGATGTCTCTACAAAAAACTGGCTGCTAAAGAAAACCAGGCTATCGGTCAGTGGCTGCTAATCAAAAAAGTTAATTTTGCTCTCTACCTGTATTCAAAGCTTCAATTAAACAATATTAAATAAAATTAACTTAACAAATTTTTGCTTAAAGGTGACTGAATTTTTATTCACTTTTTGTATGGTCACTTGCTTTGAATATGAAACTAATCTCAACTTCACAAACATTTTGATAATTTTTCTTGTCATTTGAGTTTCGTGAAGGTCCTCACATCCGAATTCATTGTCAATCTTGTGGTTGAAATGAATACCGTTACTTTGTAAGTATCTATTTGTGATGCATGAGATTGACTGATCCAACTTTTGTTTGTGCCTATTTTTGTCTTCTAAAATATGCAAATTGAATGCTTTCTTAGCTGCCGAAATAATTTTGAAAACTGTTGGAGAACACATTTTCAACCCTCCCCATGAAATCGAAGTAGTAAAAGCTTTATGAATTTTTGCACTATTCTTTGGAACATCGTTCATAGTATTATAGATAATCATTTCAACACAAGAAATGCAAGTACACCTTTTGATTCTTTTAGCAATGATATAACCAGATATGTAATATAAAATATTATTCTGGTAATCAGAAAGTTGTTTGCTTCGTAAACAATCAAAATACATTTCAAATAAATCATCCCAATCCTGTTCATTCACGTCAACAATAGCTCTTTTTTCAGCTCTGTACTCCAATATTGTACGATGTGCTTTTTAATGCTTTACAATTTCCTCCAGACGTATATTCAGATTTAATTAAAAGCAACTTTCTTCAAGCCCACCTAAATTGACATGTATTAGGGTTATTATTAAATCCACCACAAGCTCTAATATTACAAAAAAAACAACCTCTAAATGGTCTTGGGATACTTTATAAGTTAAAAAATATTTTAAAGGGTTTGATTGTTTAAATAGTATCTCAACTGCCATTGATTTTATTGATTTCATTGTGACAAGAAAACCTAAAACAAACATTCGCCTTTGGGTTACAGAGCTACAACTCATATATTCCTATGTTAAATATACAAAATTTCATTGCAATGGGGGGTTACAACCCCCATCAACACCCCCCTACGTACGCCAATGAAATTGCCTTAAAATTAAATTAGTACCAGGCCTCTACGCAGTCTCCAAAATGGTGTTCCTTAGGCCCGGACGTACTCGGCCTATACCTAAATCCGGCACTGTATAGATATAAGCCCAAGTAAGTCTACAAAAAAAAAGTAAGTAAGTCACAGTGTTCAAATTAAATACTAATATATTCTGTTACAGACACTTAAGGTTATTGATTGGATATGGTTAGTATTTAAATATATTTTTCATTTTATTTTGTTAATTTCCTTCTCCCCCACGTCCTTCCCTCTCAATCAAAAACATTTGGAAAAGCTTTCAAATACAGTAGAATTCAAACTTTTTAATGCACAAGCTTTCTGCGCGTTGGTTAAAGAGAGCAATTTTCTTTTTGTTTCCAAGCTCCTCGTTATGTAAGAGTCCTCTTGTATAGGGCCTCACAATGCCCAGCATGGACTTAAACTCTTGAACCGCCTCTGCTTGTTATTTAAATTTAAGAGTTACGTTAACTTCATTTATTTAAAGGTACGAGTTTCATTACTGATAAATCTGAATATTATAGACAGTGAATCTTAAAGAAAAACTCACGATTTATTGACTAAATGTCTGCCAGAACAATACTCTTTAAGGACGCATTCTCTCCTTTTATCTAGAGGCCCATAAAAGTCTTTAATGCTTTTAGGATTTAACCTCATTGCGGTGAATTTTGTATATATGCCTATGAATATATGAAATTGTAGCTCTGTAACCCACTCCCCCTCTCGTATAATACATAACAACATAATACGAAAGCCATCTCCAGCCTTAATTTTGTCCGAGATGATACATGATGAAAACATGATTGATTAATACAAGGTGTGACCAATAAGTAGGGTGAATCACCCCTCAAATCGAAAATGGGAACAACCTGATTATCAGCGACACCTACGTCGTGTTCCGTAATATTCAGTTAACAGTAGTGCGTGGTTTTGTGGCGTATCATGGAGCAGAGAATCAATTTGCAATTCCTGTACAAATTGGGTAAATCAGCAGGCAAAAGTCATGCAATGCTGAAGCAGGTATATGGAGATGAAACTGTGACCTTGAATACTGTGTACGCGTGGTTTAAAAAGTTTAATGATGGGCTGGCTTGAAGAATGGAGCGAGGAAAACTTTTTATATATATATATAATAAACATATCAGCGAATATCTGGATACCCTCAAACAAAAACTGGGTGTATACGCCAGAAGACTCCGAAGATACAAAGACTGTACCAACAAAAAACAACAGAACATGCAATTCCAAGCAAACCAGAAGGCCTTCTACAGGAAGCTTCGAGAGACCCCAGCGAACAAAGACAAGTACGAAGCCCCAAAGCCAGCAGTAATAGAGACCTTCTGGAAGACACTATGGTCCAATGAAGTACAGCACAAAAGTGCCCCCTGGATTCAGCAAGAAATGGAGGCTACGAGGGGAATAGAGGAGATGGAGTATACGGGCATCACGATAGAGGAACTCCAGCAGGTAATCCAACGTACGCACAACTGGAAAGCCCCGGGTATTGACGGCATACACAACTTCTGGTACAAGAAATTTACCAGCGCCCATGGCCCATTAGCCAAGGAACTTACGGCGATAATTGAAGACCCCAGCAAAATGCCTGAATTCCTCTGCAAGGGAATAACTTACCTCCTACCGAAGGACCAGGATACCAGTAACCCAGCGAAATACCGACCCATTACGTGCCTTAACACCCTGTATAAGATACTCACGGGGTGCATCTCTGAAAAAATAAGCCGGCACAGCGAAAGCAACAACTTAATGACGGAAGAACAAAAGGGATGCCAGAAAGGGACTCTGGGATGTAAAGAGCAGCTTACCATCGACTCAGTTATCCTGGAACAAGCAAGAAAACAAAAGCGAAAACTCAACACCGCATACATAGACTACAAGAAGGCTTTCGACTCTGTTCCGCACTCGTGGCTCCTTGAAATACTCAGCATATACAAAGTGCATCCCTCAATCATCCGATTCCTACAGAGCAGCATGAAACAATGGAGAACCAGGTTACAGCTAAACACGCCAGACAGTAAAATAGAAACGGCCGAGATCCCCATCCGCCGCGGAATCTTTCAAGGAGACGCACTAAGCCCCCAGTGGTTCTGCTTGGCGTTAAACCCCTTGTCAAGGATGCTGAACGCAAGTAAATACGGATACATGCTGAAGAAAGACAAGAGAAACCTACATAAAGTCTCCCACCTCATGTACGTAGATGACATCAAGCTATACGCGCCAACAATCACCCAACTCCGACAACTCATCAGTATAACAGAGACATTCTCCAAGGACATAGGAATGGAATTCGGCCTCGATAAGTGCAAAATACAGAAGAATAGCAAAGAAGATTTACCAGGCATCGAACTCGAAGACGGGAGACTACTGAAGACCTTGGACGAGGGCGAAACCTACAAATACCTAGGGATAATGCAAAAACGGCAACAGGAGCACAAGAAAGTCAAAGTCCAGCTCACGCAAGCATTCCAAGAAATACTTAGAAGCATTGTGAAGATGAAACTGAGCGGAAGAACACGCAAGCCGTAACGCAGCCAGTGCTCACCACACTTCGATCACCAATGGTCCAACACTGAACTAGAACAACTCCAGCGGAAAATGAGAACCATCCAGAGAAGAGCCGGACAACTACACCCTGCAACGGCAATTGAACGGCAAACACTACCCCGGGAAGAAGGAGGACGCGGACAAGCGGACCTCAAAGACTTACATGACAAGCAGATCCAGAGCATGAGGCAATACTTCCAGTTGAAGAGTCCCCGATCGCCACTCATCCAAGCCATAATACAAGCAGATGCAAATTACACGCCACTAAACCTGTGTAGTACCGAAGAGCGTGTCCTCGAAACAGCCAACGAACAGAAACTGAGAACTTGGGCCGGAAAACCATTACATGGCAGGCACTACAATGACCTGCAACAACCACACGTTGACAAAAAGGCATCAAATTCTTGGCTGGCCAAAGGCACTCTCCAGCCAGAGACAGAAGGATTCATGCTAGCCATCCAAGACCAAGTGATCGCAACAAGGAACAATCAGAAATTCATCCAGAGAAAAGACATAGAAAGCGACAAATGCAGACACTGTCATGCGGCATCGGAGACAATCCAACACGTGATGGCAGGATGCAAGATCCTTGCGCAGTCAGACTACAAACATAGGCACGATCAAGTAGCGAAAATAGTCCACCAGAAATTGGCAGCGAATGCTGGCTTTCTGACAGAAAAATGCCCGTACTACAAATATGAGCCAGAGACCGTGCATGAGAACGAAACACACAAGCTTTACTGGGATAGAGCAATCATAACAGACAAGACAGTCCCACATAACCGTCCTGACATAACCCTCGTCGATAAATCGAATAAGACCACGTACTTAATCGACATAGCAGTACCCAACACCAATAACATACAGACAACCTACACAACGAAAATCACCAAGTACCAAGATCTCAGACATGAAGTACGAGATATATGGGGTATGGAAAAGATCTTCATCATCCCGTTAGTCATCTCAGCAACAGGGATAGTACCAAAAACGCTTGCGACGAATTTGGAGATACTCAACATTGACCCAAACACCTACATTGAAATACAAAAAGCCACAATCCTAAACACGTGTCACATTGTCAGGAAGTTTCTAGACATGGCACATTAAGAAGTGATGTAAAAAGAGGCTTGGGAACATGGCGCTCTGCCCGTCCCAAAGCCTGTTACCGCCAAGAATGGGCGAGGAAAACTTTTATATATATATATATGGCCTGCAAAAGGGTTGCTGGTATCTAACTGGAAGGAGACCCACACGCTGAACGTATGTGACGATGTGTGGAACCGGCCAGGCCAGTAACCTAGTGTCCTACCCCGCCTTCAAGTGGTGCAGGCTGAGCTTTCTATTTATGTGGCAAATTAATATTTGCTGCACGGATAGAAAGGCGGAAGGGGAGGGCTAATTCACCAACCCGTCTAGCCAGCGTGGTGAAATTATGGCTAATTCCTCCATTATGTTGACACACCAGAAACCATGGCCCCTAGTCTCCAGGTGCTGGAGTGCTCCTGATCAAGGCAGCGGTCAGTGTGGCATGAAAGCAGGGGGTGCTAAGAATCACTGGAATGGCCCAGGCTGCCGTTTGTTATTGACCTTGGCAACGTATAATGGACGATCCCTTGCTTCTGAAGCAAAACTTCAGGAATTGGAAGAGGAACTAGACAAGATCAAATGGGACATTGTAGGACTCAGTGAAGTTAGAAGAAAAGGTGAAGAGTTGGTGGAACTTAAAAGTGGACATTTGTTTTATTATAGAGGAACGGAAACTGGAAGAACAAGTGGTGTTGGCTTCTTAATCAACAAAAGAATTAAAGACTGTCTTCTGGAAGTTGAAAGTACATCAGATCGAGCAGCGAGGCTCGTTGTTCAACTAACCCAGCGATACCAACTTCAGATAGTACAGGTATATGCACCAACATCAAGCCATACCGACGAAGAGGTTGAAGAATTTTATGAAGAAATCAAAGAGTTACACACCAAAGGGAAACAACATATCAAGCTCATCATGGGGGATTTCAATGCAAGAATTGGACAACAGGAACAAGGAGAGACATCGGTTGGTAAATACGGATATGGGGAAAGGAATGAACGTGGCGATCAACTCATCGAATTTGCAGAAGCTGAAAATCTTAGCATCATGAATTCATTTTTTAAGAAGAAACCGCAAAGAAAATGGACATGGAAACACCCAAATGGGGGAACTAGTGAAATTGACTATATCCTGGCAAACAAGAAATCAATTATTGAAGATTGCAGCGTACTGAACAGATTTAATACTGGAAGTGATCATCGAATGGTGAGATGTAAAGTGCACTTAAATACTAAATTAGAACGACAGAAGCTCATTAGGAAACAAGTAAGTAAGAGGGTGGATCTAATGAAACTGAAAGTAAATACCGAGGCATTCAAGTTGGAATTAAAAAATCGCTTTTCTGCACTGGAAGGACTTATTGAAGAAATTGATATCTCAGAAGCAAATGAAAACATTGTTAAGACAATAGTTGAAACTGCTGGGGAAATTGGTGGTGTAACCTGTAAAAAGCACAATAGCAAATTATCTGAGAAGACGAAACAGCTCATGAAAAGGCGAAGAGATATGAAGGTGGACAATCAAAATACCAGTTCCAGGATTGAGTACATAGAACTTTGTAAAACTCTGCGCAAAAGCATGAAAGAAGACATAAGAAAATTCAACTGTGAGCTAGTAAGGAAAGCCATTGAAAATAACAAGAGCCTTAGGGTTGTTAAAGGAAGTTTATCTGTTGGGAAGAAACACATCATTGCATTAAAAGGAGAGGATGGCACCGTAACAAGAAATAGGGAAGAAATACTTAGAAGAGTTGAAGAATTCTACAAAAATCTATACGAAAGTAACAGTGGATTAAACGAAGACGCCGAAATAGTCGAAGGAACAGCTCCTAAAATCTTAAAAGAAGAAGTTTCATTTGCAATAAAAAATATGAAGAAAGGAAGAGCCCCTGGTGATGATGGTATTACATTAGATATCCTAAAAGAAGCTGGAGAATATGTAGAAGACATACTTGCAAAATTCTTTACCAAATGTCTTAACAGCGGTAACATACCAAACCAATGGGATTCTGCAACAGTAATTCTTTTGCATAAAAAAGGTGATAAAGAGGATTTGAAAAATTACCGACCAATTAGCTTGTTACCTGCTATTTATAAAATCTTCACAAAAGTGCTAACACATCGCCTGCAGAAAAAATTAGATGCAGCTCAACCAAGAGAACAAGCTGGATTTCGAAGTGGATTCAGTACAGTGGACCATATTCAAGTATTAAGAGAATTAATTGAAAGAACACATGAATATGAACTTCCATTGTGTGTTGCATTTATTGACTATGAGAAGGCCTTTGACTCTATTAAAACATCAGCAGTCATCAACTCTTTAAGATCAACAGACATCGAGGATGTGTACATTGACATGGTGAAACGTGTGTATAAAAATGCAAGTGCAAAATTTCGGTTACATAAAGATACCAAAACTATCAAAATTGGTAAAGGTGTGAGGCAGGGAGATACCATTTCTCCAAAACTTTTTACTTCAGCTTTACAGATGATTTTTCAGCTGATAAATTGGAATAACAAGGGAATAAAAATAAATGGTGAATATTTAAATCATCTGCGGTTTGCTGATGACATTGTTATTTTTTCAACGAACCCATCAGAACTCCAAGACATGGTACAGGAGCTCTCAACTAGAAGTAAAGAAGTTGGACTCAAGATGAACCTACAAAAAACTAAGATCATGTTCAATAATTTTGTAGAGGAAACAAAAATACAAGTTGACAACATTGAGCTAGAAATTGCTGATTCATATATTTACCTTGGCCAGCTGATTTCAATGGATGGCAACATTATGAAAGAACTCAACAGACGTATTAAACTTGGCTGGAGTGCATTTGGAAGAAACAGTTTTATCCTGAAGGGGAAATTGCCTTTGTGTCTAAAAAGAAAGGTCTTCAACCAGTGTGTATTGCCAGTCCTCTCTTATGGATCAGAGACATGGAGTCTAACAGTTGGAGCAATACGAAAGTTACAGACAACGCAAAGGAGCATGGAGAGGTGCATGCTTGGAATAACTAGGAGAGATCGAAAAAGAAACACTTGGGTGAGAGAGCAAACTAGAGTAGAGGACATCATTGTTAAAGTAAAAGGACTGAAATGGCGATGGGCTGGGCATATTGCAAGAAGAACTGATCAACGATGGACAACAGAAATTCTGAACTGGATTCCAAGAGACCACCGAAGACCTAGAAAACGTCCTCAAACTAGATGGGTGGATGAAATAAGAAAACAGGTTGGGGTGACGTGGAAACGAATGGCCCAGGATAGACTTGTGTGGAAAGCATTTGGAGAGACCTTCATCCAGCAGTGGATAGATAATGGTTGAATATGATGATGATGATATATATAGTAAACCTAATCGGTAATTCGCAATTAGTCATTATTAGAAGTTGGTAAATAAAAGATTAAAAATTGGTTAATTATTAACTAATGATTGGTGATCAGTAATTAGTGACTAGATTTGTTATTTGTAATTAATTACTAAATTAGCAATCAATAATAACGTAATAATGAGAAAAAGTAGCAATCCTTGTTTAAATAAAAGTTGAACGCGGTTTAGATTCAGTTGAATTGTGGTAAGACAAGGCCAACTAGGTTACCAGGGAGTGCTGGACGGAAGGAGCAACGTGGTTTTTTAACTGTTGCCACATTAATTTAGAATGTAAAAACTGAGTTGCTTTAATTAACCTAAATACAAATATAGTGTTGTCTCTGGTTAGTTGGAAGTCACCTAACTTCGTTAATTTTGTATACCTGTTTTTAATTATTCTAAATAATAAAAAAATCAAATCTATACAGGGTGTTTACCAGAATTTTGTTTCAAACTTCCCTGACTTTTCCAGGTTTTCCAGACCAGTAACAAAATATTTTCAGGTGTCGTATTTTCACAAACTAAAATACACAAAACACCTTTTTAATTAATGAAGTTGGTGTAGTACAATGACTATCAAATTAATTTAAGCTACTATTGTTTTGTAAACTTTTTAAATTGGAGTCGTAATTACAATATAAAGGACCACCCGCGCCATCGTTGTAAAACGTAAATAGATAAGAACAGCAAATAACTTGTATCGGAAATATTCTTAGATGTATTCGTAATAAGGCCTATTGGCTC
>QLNU02013986.1:0-10089 GCA_006491805.2 Dysdera silvatica
TTTACAATTTAACAGATATTATAATCAGTATTTTATAAATCATGAAGTACATGGTTATAACTAAACACAATACCTTGCTTTTGGGATAGCATGAGCGTATAAATTCGTATATTTTATTATTCATATTAGTGGACTCCTGTTCTTCAAAAAGTACCAATTGATCTATCGAATGCATATGAGCTAAATCTTCTCGAAATAATTTATCATGTGAGAATGATTATCTATTTGTTCATTCACATACATCAAACATGAAACATTCAAATAATTCAATCGAACAAATAAAATTCACTGACACATTCACTAAACACGTTGATAATCACACGATTTTCTTAATTACGCTTAACCTGAGTCGGTTTCTATTACAAAATTTGCTGCTCTGTATAATGGTTTTCTGTTTACACTTACATATAGTTCATCTAACATGCAATAAGTTTAATTTATGATAAAGCTATACACAAATACAATAATAATAACAACAATGGTTATTTAAAAATTCCTGATATTGCACCGTGATATTATTATTCTTGAAAACTATTTCATTATCGTTAGCGATTTGCTTAATCTATGTTAATAAAATGAGGAAGCTGCTAATGCAAAAACAGTCTAATCCAATAGTCCTCCATATTTGTTAACCACTTCTAGGAAACTCTTCGAGATCTGAATATATACATCATCATCAAATTCATCACATCGGTATTAAACTGATATGGGGAAAGCTGGAAATGGCGATCACACAATCTATTTGCAAAGCTTTCCCACGCATCCCCAATTCATTTTTTAAGATCCGCCCAAAGAGTTGGACATTTTCTACCCAACGGGGTCTCTTGAATTGGTAATCCTTTCAAGTCCAAATCGTTATGTCCATTGCTTGATACTGCCAGCCCAATACCCAGTGATCATCTTTGGTGAATATATCCTCACTAAATCTCTCTCTCCCCCCAGTGCTTTTTAGGATCTCTCAAGTATCTCTCCTATTAATGAAATGAAAGTTTGGGTTGAGTCTTCAAGTTGTATTGCAAAATCGCTTTTCTCATGAAGATCCATTGAGAGAAGTGATATCTAGAACAGTGAAAACATTTTTTTAGAACACAAAAATTTTTTTTCTTCAGGTGGTGTTCCGTAAAAAGCACAATAGCCAATTTCTGACAGACGTTTAGCTTTTTGTTGATGAAGCCATATGAAGGCCATAATCGAAATAAAGTTCCAGGATAATACATAGCTCTTGTAAAACTCTCGCAAAAGCAGAAAGAACTTCTAAGAAAATTTTGTGTGAGAAGTAAGAAACCTGGAAAACCACAAGAGCTTCCAGTTGTTAAAGGAAGTAATCTGTTGGGAAGAAACACATCTTTCACCAAAAGGAACCTTCACTGTAACAAAATAGGGAAGAAATGTCTAAGTTCTTTTCATTCTTCAAAACTTATTCAAAGCAAGGGATCGTAAGCAAAATATTATATATATATATATATATATATATAAAATCTTAAAAGAAGAAGTTTCATTTGCAATAAAAAGTATGAAGAAAGGAAGATCCCCTGGCGATGATGGCATTACATTAGATATCTTAAAAGAAGCTGGAGAATATGTAGAAGACATACTTGCAAAATTCTTTACCAAATGTCTTAACAGCGGTAACATACCAAACCAATGGGATTCTGCAACAGTAATTCTTTTGCATAAAAAAGGTGATAAAGAGGATTTGAAAAATTACCGACCAATTAGCTTGTTACCTGCTATTTATAAAATCTTCACAAAAGTGCTAACACATCGCCTGCAGAAAAAATTAGATGCAGCTCAACCAAGAGAACAAGCTGGATTTCGAAGTGGATTCAGTACAGTGGACCATATTCAAGTATTAAGAGAATTAATTGAAAGAACACATGAATATGAACTTCCATTGTGTGTTGCATTTATTGACTATGAGAAGGCCTTTGACTCTATTAAAACATCAGCAGTCATCAACTCTTTAAGATCAACAGACATCGAGGATGTGTACATTGACATGGTGAAACGTGTGTATAAAAATGCAAGTGCAAAATTTCGGTTACATAAAGATACCAAAACTATCAAAATTGGTAAAGGTGTGAGGCAGGGAGATACCATTTCTCCAAAACTTTTTACTTCAGCTTTACAGATGATTTTTCAGCAGATAAATTGGAATAACAAGGGAATAAAAATAAATGGTGAATATTTAAATCATCTGCGGTTTGCTGATGACATTGTTATTTTTTCAACGGACCCATCAGAACTCCAAGACATGGTACAAGAGCTCTCAACTAGAAGTAAAGAAGTTGGACTCAAGATGAACCTACAAAAAACTAAGATCATGTTCAATAATTTTGTAGAGGAAACAAAAATACAAGTTGACAACACTGAGCTAGAAATTGCTGATTCATATATTTACCTTGGCCAGCTGATTTCAATGGATGGCAACATTATGAAAGAACTCAACAGACGTATTAAACTTGGCTGGAGTGCATTTGGAAGAAACAGTTTTATCCTGAAGGGGAAATTGCTTTTACGTCTAAAAAGAAAGGTCTTCAACCAGTGTGTGGTTCAGTGTTGATGGACAACAGAAATTCTGAACTGGATTCCAAGAGACCACCGAAGACCTAGAAAACGTCCTCAAACTAGATGGGTGGATGAAATAAGAAAACAGGTTGGGGTGACGTGGAAGCGAATTGCTCAGGATAGACTTGTGTGGAAAGCATTTGGAGAGACCTTCATCCAGCAGTGGATAGATAATGGTTGAATATGATGATGATGATGATATATAAATATATGAACAAATAGTATATATGGTAGTAATCATAGACATAGGAAAGGGGGTAAGGTGGCTAACGGGCTGAAGCCCCATGATAAACCAAATTACATTGAGTTTAGAAATTACAGTATTTTGGATTTTTTGCGCATGTAATTACGCTTGATCCCTCCATAATTTTTAAATTGCTATGCCACTGGCGGTAATAGTGAACATTCAAATAACAATAATAGTGGAAAATACAAAAAAAAATGCTAATTTTCGTCAAATAAAAACTAAATTCAATTCTAGTTAATTCAGAAGTAATTCCTATTTAAAGAACAACTGTAGCCTTGATGTTTTTGTCAGAGGACATGAAATAAATATAAATTTTAAAGAAGTGTGTGCATTATAAAGCAATAGATTATAAATATTACAAATTTTTGACCCTTAATATTTTATAAAACAAAAATTTCACTTAAAAAATAATAGTAAAAACTATTTTTATACGAAACATTGTATACAAAACATAACAAAAATCAATACTCACATGCTTCTCGTTCATCACTTGAAGCCGCCCCTTGTTTTACACCATGGACACATTAGTGACATTTAGTGCAAAAAATTTAAAAATTATTTTATTGTATGAGATGTACTCAGGTAAGTACATCAGGTTTCATTTAACCAAAAGCAAAATATGACTATTAGAATGAATTAAAGAAGACGTCCTGTCACAAGAACACCAGGGCCGAAGGGGTTAAAAAATAAAAGCAAATTATAAATTAAAAAACAAAAACTGCGTAGAACTGGTTGGTTATTTGCATCCCTAGTATCAATTCTTTCTAAGAATATATAATAGCTGATATTAATTTTTTCATTCCTAAACATTTCTTAAGGTTTCCAGTTGATACTCTGACAGCCTCCAGCTATTACAAACAACTGTCTTCGTGTTTCAAATAAATGTCTATTTCGGAACGTTTTTCCTCTCTATACATAAAAAAAAAATTTTCATCTGCAATTTTCTACATTTTTTTCATTTTATTTTTTTTATAGAATTTTTGTTAAAATTTTTTGAATTTTTGTTGTTATCATCTGTTTAAAAAAATGAAAGTAAACGGATAAATGTGTTGCTTTTGATTTCATCGGTATGAGAAAACAAGATGGAATTAAAGAGCCCAATGCGTGATTTGCAATATAGTAAAGAGCATGGTTGGCAATATGACGTCAAAAACTAGTTTTTTGACGTGACAATAGTTTTAACAGATCAAAACCGTCAAAAACAAAAAATTCAGGACAAAGCAATTAGATTAGAAATTAGCAAACCCTACGTATTATATCATGAATATCCAGTATTCACATATTATTAATATAGCATATATTATACTCACAATACAAATACAGCAATGGCGGATCGTGGCGCTATTTTAGTGAGGCAGAACTAGGCTAATTCACCAAAATAAGTTGCAGTATGGTATCTATTCGCTAAGAAACCGGTTTACTGACTGAGTAAATCCATAGGTTAATGTAGTTTGGTGAATTGGCTTAACTCCTGCCTCACTAAATTTTAGCCACGAGCCACCGCTGAAATACAGATATAAATATTATATTTCGTTCTCTTAATTCTATGTGAAAAGGGCAGATTGCTTTTTCTCTCAGCTATTTACTTATAATTTTTTAACTAATATCACAAATATTCTCTACTTTTGACTAGGAAATATATGAATCACCTAAAAAAATTATGTACATTATTGCTGTATGTAAATATAGCTTAAAATACAAAGAGATATTAAACCTACCGTATAGGTGAACACATGGAATCCTAAAAAGGAAAAATCGAAATAATATTAATTATCTGTTATACACCACTAGCTACTATTTCAAATATACATAGCTAATTAACTTTTCTTGACATAATTGTGACCTTCCTCAAGAAAAGTAAACGCACTGAGTTTTACACTGAAAATTGGAACCCACATTTTAGCTTTACACGAAATTAAGTGAAATAGGTATTTTTATTTGCTGTGATATATGTTATAAAATATTCATGTCGTAGAATTTTTAACTAAAAAACTAGTTTTTTCATTGACAGAATTTTTTATATTTTTGAAAACAAAAAGCATTTTGGTTAACTTCAGCTTTTACCGTCGGTGGCGCCTGTCGCAGCCGTAGAGTAAGAAGTGGCTGATAGTTTTCCATAATAAATTTTTAGCAGATGGGTTTTTAAATAGAAAGAAGTTTTCCGCCGTTAGAGAAAGCTAGTCTAGACGAAATATCATGCAATATTATGAATGCTGTGTTTGAATTTGTGCTAAAATTTGTTTCTTAGTGGTTAGGTGATTTATTTGACGATTGTTAGTGGTGTTCCCTGGGCGTCAACTCTTTAATTTTGTGATTGTTTGTTACAAACACGTTAGTTTTCTTCATTCGCACAATTCATAACTTCTCATACATCTTCAAATTTTTAATCCGCGTGTATTACCGCGCTGCTGTAAACTGAAAATGACCAAATTAACAAACATGGGTGTTCAGGTCGATGAAAAACACATGCTCTGAGAACAATCTTCCTATGACTTAAACGAAATTATAAGGGTGGAAAGAGAAGATACGTAGAGAATTATGACAGAACAAGACGTAGACTTTGAGAGTTTACCTCCTGATGTTAAGGATAAATTAGCCGAATTGGAACTTGAACTCTCTGAAGGTAAATTTTCCTATACTATTTAGCGGTGCTACCTCTAATATGAGTATTAACCTACACACCGAGTCCACTCTTCAGTATTACTTTCCGTCATGCCCGTATCCACAGAGGGACCATAGGGGGCCGGTCCCCCACGAAACTAAATTTTTAATGGGACTTGGCTACGGCCTTGCATGCTGTGATTGTATCTATACATGCTGTAAAAATTTTTGATCCCCCGCACCGCCCTACGAAATTAAATCCTGGCTACGGTCTTGCTCGTAGAATTTAGAAATTTCTAATTATTCTATTTTAAACCATGGTTTTCCTCATAAAACCCATAAATTCCCCCTCTTTCATTGTATTTAAACTTAGTAAAATAAATATACACCTTTTTCAAGATTGAACACTAGCTCTTTCCTTGTAAAATACATCAATATAAATGGAACTATGAGTTATAGGGTGATTTCATTTATAATTAGTTGTGTAATACTTCTTTCATAATTTATAATTCTCACATGGGGTGGGACGCGTTATTTAAAAATTACTTTAATTTGTAATGGCCAATTCATTTTCCTTTTTAGTCCTTTTATTGTAATATTGGATAGCAATTGTAATACCTCCTTTGGGCTGTTAGTATGCTTTTGGTAATTTTGGCTGTGTTTAAAAAAAAAGTTGCATTGGTAATTTATTCTTTCACGTTTACAACATATAGAAGCAATATTTTCAAGTTTTGTTAATTTGTATATTTTGCAGCTTAATAAAATATATATTCCTTATTTGTAATTGGGAGGGTTAATTTCAAACAGGCACAATAGTTTTGCATTTTAAATGAAACAAAGTTTTTCTAGATTCGTTTGTTACAAGGCAGAGGTTTTTAAACTTTTTGTCCCACGGAATCAGTGGCGAAGGAAAAGGGGCTTTCAGGTTCAACCCCTCTCCATTGGATATCAAAACAAATTATTTTCTCACATTTTATCACATAATCTTCTTCAAAGCCACCTGAGCCCGCATAATTGCACTTGAGCTGCCCCTCCCCACCACAATATTTGAATTGCCCCACTGTTGTACTGTACCCTTATCTTACCACATGCCTAGCCACAGAACCCCTCTATGAATAGTATTTATAATTGATTGAACATAAAAATAAGCAATAAATCAGTGTAAAATCATAAAAAGTAAGCAGTAAGTTAGTATAAAATAAAAAGCAATAAATTAGTACAAAATAAAAAGCAATAAATCAGTATAAAATAAAAAAGCAATAAATCAGCACAAAATAGAAAATAGCGATGAATCAGTTATGAAATAAAAAATAAGCAATGTATAAATCAGTTTTAAAAAAAAGTAAAAAGGTAGGCACAGTAGAATGTGCATAAATACATATCACATAAGTGCGTATAATATTAAGCCTAAAAAATTTCTCATTTTTTTTTAATGTTATTTAAACCCACTTAACTAATTACCTGTAATTGCACAAACCTCCCAAGTGCATATATTTTTTAAAGTCAAACTGGTGCTTTTTATATACATATATAAAATTTTGACCAAATAAGTACAAAAAGAAATTTCCAAGAAACTATGCTTATGTTTCTATGAAAGGACTTTGACACACCCATACACCGGAAGCAACACCTGCCCATCTCTATTGAAATGCCATGTATGGCATGAGAAGCAATGGTGAAGCAAAATTTTTTCAAAGGGGCGATTTGTTTCAGATTCCTATTTTTAGCCAAGTGTCTGGTACTTTTTATTTCATTTTCCATGATATACTCCCAGTTCAAGGAAGGAAGGTGATTGCCCCATTGCCTTGCCCTTGGTTCTACTAGTGATGCAAAGTGACTCATGTGACCGTTTTATATCTCATACTTTCTCGCAATTTCATTCATTTACAAGAAGTTCGTTGATCAGGCAGTAGGGGTTCTAGACCAAAAAATTTGGTGTTGCAAAAATTCCTGTAATGCGCATTGGCCCTGGTGGCAGCATCAGAGCACAAATTTGGCAGGAGCCCGGCTTCGGTACTTCATTTTTGGCGATTATTTAAATATTAGCCAAGGTCTCAAAATAGACGCTGTCATGAAAAAGTAATGAATTTGTGATTAAGGTAATGCATTTTGTTGTCCAGAAAAATGGACATAAACAATTGGGTGCTACTGCATGAAACATTACCTCCATTGAATCTAGTGTTTCCAAAAACTGTCAATCTGGCAATCGACACAAGGTGACTAGTTGCAATGTTGTTTATGCCTGTTTTTTGTGATTTTCATTCTCCTTTTCCTCCTACGAATCATCGTAAAAAGTTGTTTACGGCGTTTTTTGTTCTCCCCTTCCTCCTCTTTCCTTCCTTTTCCCCTTCTTAAATACACACATATCTTACCTTGCATACGTAATCTGTAAAAAAAAAATCAAATCTCAGACGTTTTCATTACAACAAACACAACCAGACGAGAGAGAGCAACGTGAAGCAATCGCTTAATGGCGTCTCAAACCAGTTATCACTGCATTACACATGCCTATGTGACTGCAGACTTTGTTCTAGTAATTCTGAAACATAGTATAAATTAGCTAGATCTTCTAAAAAAAGCTAGATTTTCTAAAATGTTAGCTAGATCTACTAAAACACCTCCTTTAAAATACCTTTTCTAAATTACCTCCTGTAAGATACCTCTTCTAAAATACCTCTTAAAATACCTCCCCTAAAATACCTCCCTAATACCTCTCCTAAAATACCACTTCTAAAGTACCTCTCTTAAAATACTACTTCTAAAGTACCTCCTCTAAAATACCTTTTCTAAAGTACCTCCTCTAAAATACTTTTTCTAAAGTACCTCTTCTAAAATACCTCCTCTAAAGTACCTTTCCTAAAATACCTTCTTTAACATACCTTCTCTACATACTGGCATATGCAGGGGGGTGTTAATGGGGGTTGTAATCTCCTACTATGAGCTAGTGACTTCGTTACGTTACAAATTCATCTAGTGCAATTTTTAGCGATTTCTATCAGAAAGTGAGGTAAGTGGGTGACATCTCGTGCAGTGACCCCAACAATTGATATGATTTATGGATTCTTTTGTAGCCATTCGATTTTTTAATCGATTTATCATAATATTAGGGCTCCTGCACTTTTTTTTTGTTATGAATTAACCCCTGGGCAGCACCCGTGTACATAGGCAATATAATAAAACAGTTATATTTGTGGGGCTGGGGACATGACCCTCCCGACCCCAGCATAGAACTGCCACTGTGAGTAGGGAACATTCCTACATATTAAGCATTATCATGGACGAGAAAAATGTTTTTTGATGAAAGCAAAGAAGTCGGTCATCAGTTTGCAAGAAGGGAAGCTTCATTGTCGATTAATTTTCTTCCATATGCGATAGCACCAAGTCAGAACTATCTTGAAAAATTCAGATGTATGAAGCTATTATAGAACATTTTAGGGTATTTTTTTTTATCAGAGATTGTCAAATAAAGTAAAAAAGAATGCAATAAAAAACTGAAGGATTTTTACAGAAATGGCATTGATATTTCTAATTTTGAAGATGGACTAGACCAGTACTTACTATTTCTACTAGAACACAGGTCTACATAGAAAGTTCATAAGTGTGTGTGTGTGTAGTCGGTATTCAATGGAATTGTATTACAGTCACATATCCCTATGCTGGGAGCATAATTTACTGCAATGGGGTTACAACCCCACTAACACTTCCCCGTATACACCAGTGGATATCATCAAAAACCTCATCAGAAATTTATTCAGCTGCAAGAGAATGTCTTCAACTTATCCTAACCTAGAGATTATTTGAAAATATTTTTAACAATACTGATATCAAATGTATCAGGTAAAATTGATCTTTTTCAGTTTTAAAACATGTTGAAAACTATTTATGGAGTATGATGGGGGGGAGCGGGAGTGAAGACAGATTGAAAAACATGGCCATATTACACATAGAACAAGAAATTTTGGACGAAATAGATACTGCAAAAATAATCGATGAATTCGCCAAAAAGAAATCAAAATGCAGATTCATATAGAAAACCCTTGTTTAAGAACTCTGGTAACTTACGTTACTGCTACATTTTTTTAATAAATTCTGTTTTTTCTTGAAACGTTAACTACATATTGCCGGTTTAAGCAACTCACTAAAAATCTAATACTGAAATCTTTCCAAAAAAATCATCAGTTCCTTACACAATTTTTGTTTTGTTTTGGGTTTCCAAATTTTTACTGCTAGGGGCCTCCAATAGGCCTAATCCGTCTTTGGGAGGCAAGTGCCTCTCCTTAATCCCGCCAGATTGCACCTGTGTATACAAACACTAAACACAATATTGTTGCGGTTTAAACTAGCCATGTTCTACTTTCTATCACAAAATGTTTTATTTCAAAATAATGGTACTTTACAATTATTAAAATAAATACTGTGCTTGTTATATAGACTTCAAAATGGGAATATGTTTATGGTAGTAAGATGTAGATATATGTAGTATTTGTAAGGAATATGTTTATGGTTGCTTTTATATGTTATTAAATTTAGTAAGATAATAAAAACCAATATAAGCATTTAACTGAAAGTACATTACACGTAGCGTTTTGATGTCCACTGAGTATACAAACCACATGACTGCATGGAATTTTGTTAATATGTCAATGTGTAATTAGCACTGGCGGATCCAAGGT
>QLNU02013987.1:587-12040 GCA_006491805.2 Dysdera silvatica
AAAAAGTTTTCCTCGCCCATTCTTGGCGGAAACAGGCTTTGGGACGGGCAGAGCGCCATGTTCCCAAGCCTCTTTTTACATCACTTCTTAATGTGCCATGTCTAGAAACTTCCTGACAATGTGACACGTGTTTAGGATTGTGGCTTTTTGTATTTCAATGTAGGTGTTTGGGTCAATGTTGAGTATCTCCAAATTCGTCGCAAGCGTTTTTGGTACTATCCCTGTTGCTGAGATGACTAACGGGATGATGAGGATCTTTTCCATACCCCATATATCTCGTACTTCATGTCTGAGATCTTGGTACTTGGTGATTTTCGTTGTGTAGGTTGTCTGTATGTTATTGGTGTTGGGTACTGCTATGTCGATTAAGTACGTGGTCTTATTCGATTTATCGACGAGGGTTATGTCAGGACGGTTATGTGGGACTGTCTTGTCTGTTATGATTGCTCTATCCCAGTAAAGCTTGTGTGTTTCGTTCTCATGCACGGTCTCTGGCTCATATTTGTAGTACGGGCATTTTTCTGTCAGAAAGCCAGCATTCGCTGCCAATTTCTGGTGGACTATTTTCGCTACTTGATCGTGTCTATGTTTGTAGTCTGACTGCGCAAGGATCTTGCATCCTGCCATCACGTGTTGGATTGTCTCCGATGCCGCATGACAGTGTCTGCATTTGTCGCTTTCTATGTCTTTTCTCTGGATGAATTTCTGATTGTTCCTTGTTGCGATCACTTGGTCTTGGATGGCTAGCATGAATCCTTCTGTCTCTGGCTGGAGAGTGCCTTTGGCCAGCCAAGAATTTGATGCCTTTTTGTCAACGTGTGGTTGTTGCAGGTCATTGTAGTGCCTGCCATGTAATGGTTTTCCGGCCCAAGTTCTTAGTTTCTGTTCGTTGGCTGTTTCCAGGACACGCTCTTCGGTACTACACAGGTTTAGTGGCGTGTAATTTGCATCTGCTTGTATTATGGCTTGGATGAGTGGCGATCGGGGACTCTTCAACTGGAAGTATTGCCTCATGCTCTGGATCTGCTTGTCATGTAAGTCTTTGAGGTCCGCTTGTCCGCGTCCTCCTTCTTCCCGGGGTAGTGTTTGCCGTTCAATTGCCGTTGCAGGGTGTAGTTGTCCGGCTCTTCTCTGGATGGTTCTCATTTTCCGCTGGAGTTGTTCTAGTTCAGTGTTGGACCATTTGATGATCCCGAAGGAGTAGGTGAGCACTGGTACCGCATATGCGTTAATTGCTTGCGTGGTGTTCTTCCCGCTCAGTTTCGTCTTCACAATGCTTCTAAGTCTTTCTTGGAATGCTTGCGTGAGCTGGACCTTGACTTTCTTGTGCTCCTGCTGCCGTTTTTGCATTATCCCTAGGTATTTGTAGGTTTCGCCCTCGTCCAAGGTCTTCAGTAGTCTCCCGTCTTCGAGTTCGATGCCTGGTAAATCTTCTTTGCTATTCTTCTGTATTTTGCACTTATCGAGGCCGAATTCCATTCCTATGTCCTTGGAGAATGTCTCTGTTATACTGATGAGTTGTCGGAGTTGGGTGATTGTTGGCGCGTATAGCTTGATGTCATCTACGTACATGAGGTGGGAGACTTTATGTAGGTTTCTCTTGTCTTTCTTCAGCATGTATCCGTATTTACTTGTGTTCAGCATCCTTGACAAGGGGTTTAACGCCAAGCAGAACCACTGGGGGCTTAGTGCGTCTCCTTGAAAGATTCCGCGGCGGATGGGGATCTCGGCCGTTTCTATTTTACTGTCTGGCGTGTTTAGCTGTAACCGGGTTCTCCATTGTTTCATGCTGCTCTGTAGGAATCGGATGATTGAGGGATGCACTTTGTATATGCTGAGTATTTCAAGGAGCCACGAGTGCGGAACAGAGTCGAAAGCCTTCTTGTAGTCTATGTATGCGGTGTTGAGTTTTCGCTTTTGTTTTCTTGCTTGTTCCAGGATAACTGAGTCGATGGTAAGCTGCTCTTTACATCCCAGAGTCCCTTTCTGGCATCCCTTTTGTTCTTCCGTCATTAAGTTGTTGCTTTCGCTGTGCCGGCTTATTTTTTCAGAGATGCACCCCGTGAGTATCTTGTACAGGGTGTTCAGGCACGTAATGGGTCGGTATTTCGCTGGGTTACTGGTATCCTGGTCCTTCGGTAGGAGGTAAGTTATTCCCTTGCAGAGGAATTCAGGCATTTTGCTGGGGTCTTCAATTATCGCCGTAAGTTCCTTGGCTAATGGGCCATGGGCGCTGGTAAATTTCTTGTACCAGAAGTTGTGTATGCCGTCAATACCGGGTGCTTTCCAGTTGTGCGTACGTTGGATTACCTGCTGGAGTTCCTCTATCGTGATGCCCGTGTACTCCATCTCCTCTATTCCTCTCGTAGCCTCCATTTCTTGCTGAATCCAGGGGGCGCTTTTGTGCTGTACTTCATTGGACCATAGTGTCTTCCAGAAGGTCTCTATTTCTGCTGGCTTTGGGGCTTCGTACTTGTCTTTGTTCGCTGGGGTCTCTCGAAGCTTCCTGTAGACGGCCTTCTGGTTTGTTCGGAATTCCTTGTTCTGTTGTTTTCTGTTGGTATAGTCTTTGTATCTTCGGAGTCTTCTGGCGTACATATATATGTATGTATATATATATGTATATATATATATGTATATATATATGTATATATATATGTATATATATATGTATATATATATGTATGTATATATATATATATATATATATATATATATATATATATATGTATATATATATATATGTATATATATGCATATATATATATTATATATATATATATATATATATATATATATATATATATATATATATATATATATATATATTAGATGAACAAAAATTTTGGTATTGGAAAAATCACTTATTTAAGTTCATTTTTGTTCTCTTATAGTTTTAATGTTATTTAAGTATATATTTATCCTTTGATGTTAATTACATATCATTATCCTTATAAATTAATGTTATATAAATTTTAGTATATATTTACAATAATTGGGATTATACGTGATGTGTGGATAAGATTTTAACATTAATTTGATTCCATCGTCGAAAGCCATCAATTTCAGAGCAGTCCTTATATCTTCACAAAAAAAGAATTCTGTTAATGTACTCCTGATTTTATTAACCAAAGAATTACAGTCTGTATTTACGATATTACGCATGATGGCTTTGATTTCAGCCAATAGTTTTATTTATTCAGTTATAGTATCTATACCATCCGCTGTTGGAGTATTCTTAGCAAAGATCAGCGGAAAATGTTCCACACTCACCATTGCGACGTAATTTTTTCTTGTCATTACAAATAGTTCATTAAAGTAAAATATATTCTTTACCTTAGAGTTAATTGCGGGGCAAGCTTTCATCCTGCTCGTCGTTGAAGACCATGAAAACGACTTCAAAATCAGATGCCCTATTTGGTCCTTCGTGTCGCATCGGATGCCGCATGACACTTCAAATCAGCAGATTCTGGCGTCCTAATACACATATATAGTACATTAAGAGAGCGGTAAGTATTTTCTATAAATACCGCAACTAAATACATTAAAAATAATGTCACAACAAGCAAATGATTTAATTCAAGCCTTTTTGCCAAATATCACAATTTGGATCACATTCGATTGTGATTAGAATAGGTAAAACTATTTGCACTAAACAAGTAGGTACGGATGAAATTTATTTTTAATTATTCGATATTTAAATCGCGCTAGTACTACTTTATTAGTTCTGTTATAATTTTCTGCAACCAAAAATCTATAAAAATAATTTTATTTAATATTTTGTGTAAATTAGAAATAGTAGTAGCAGAAATTTCAGTTATATTTGGACACCGAACCTATAATTTTAGGGGGGAATTTTAAATCTGTCATTGTTTAAATGATGTTTATTTAACTTTTAAATATTTTCCCCCAATTAAAGAAAACATAGCAATTGGAGATTCTTTATCCACAAAAGGAATTTAAAAATACAGATATATTTTGTATAATACGTGATCTAAATCCATTAAAAATTTTTTTTACTAGTAATGATTTAACCTGGGTGATTTAAAATTGCATCCATTATCATATTTGCTAGTTGGTTGGTTGTATTTCTATACAGCAAGGCAACAATGGTCATTCTGCGACAAGCAAAGTATTAGTTTCCCAATTAAGAGATAAATGACTACAGATTGGTGTTTCACTAAACTGCACCGTAGATATAATGATCCTTTGTACGTATTCAAAATATTGAACTCAAAACTCTATGCGTTCTGATTTTAGGAATCCAAAGAATAAATTAATTAAACTTACGTTGAAGTAATAGCTCATAGCATACGAAAAATTATAAAAAGCTTAAAAAGACTCATTATTTATATTTAATAAGAATGTTCAAATAAAGAAACACAAATCAAGCAGAAACTGTCAGAATATTAATTTTGTCATTTTCTTTAACCAAAGAAATTTTATAGAGTTAGGCAAAAAGTTTATTGCATAATCCACACGTACAATAATACAAAATTTAGGTACTTGAAGTTAATAATATAGTACATATATAATGCACACTGCCTTAAAAGCATCATTCAAAGAAGTATAAAAGTATATGGATGCAATATATTCGAGATGAAATGCACTAATTGTAGGTGAAGGAAGTTCGGATTTTTAATTTTTTGCTGGTAATAATCCTGAATGATATATGGTATTTAATTGCTGCGATTTTGTCCGTATATTTGTTTATTAAAAAATTTTAAATATAAAGCGAAGACGGCAAAACTAGAGAAAATTGTACAATATTATCAATTGCATTACAATATTATCGACGGTTATTAATAGCACTAAGCAATTTTATGCAAGGTTATTGCACTGCATAGATTAGACTTCGATACCTAAGTTACATTATTAGCGTAAAGTGAAGTTAAAAATTAGTTTTTGACGTACGTGTCAGAATTAAAAATTTGAAAATTAAAAATTTGAAATTAAAAATTTGAAAATTAAAAATTTGAAAAATTAAAAATTTAAAATTAAAAATTTAAAAATTAAAAATATTAAATATAAAATTAAAAATTTATAATAATTCAAAATGAAATCGCTAACCTAACACAGAATATATATAAGCATCGCGTTTCCTGAGCTGCGAAGCTGTTAATCCAGAAAAGTAAAATTAAAAGGACGATATAATTTATACATAATAAATAAAACAATGGCCTTTCCAACACTTTTTTTCTACTGTTTCGTTCGCATATTTCAACGAATTGAAAAGTGCTGACAAAAAGTCTTAATTATGAAATTAAAATAATTTTCTAAAAATCACTATATATTTATACATAGTAAATAAATGGAATCACTATTTGCTTTCGCACCTTCTTACAGAATTCAACGAATAAGAAAATTTCAGGTAAAAATGTCGTAAATGTTTATTTACCCTAAATTTTTCCAGTACGCTTGGTATTCATTCAAGTCTAAATTATACTCCTCGCTTTTTGATGCAGAATAAAACTATTTGCCTTCCACTGCATTTGTAAATATCTATATAACTCTGAACACGTGAATGTTTAAACGTATTCGTTTGTAGCAAGCTTAGAAAAATTTTTGATCTTTGTTTATTTTATTTTAAAATACGCGTAATTTTTTAATTCCCGTACCTGCGCCCAAAAATGGATGTTTTCGTGAGCTCCTTAATATGAAACTGTCTACTAGATATGAAAAGAACGTCGAAGAAAATGGTTTCGACGTATCGTACTCACTACTACGGCCAGTTTTGTCGACTTATTAAAAATTGCGTGTTTCCACTTTGAGGAAAAATTGAGTTGCAAGTTTCTCGTCATGCTCGTTAAAGACAGTGGAATATCTAAAATGCGCAGCTCTATTGAGCAACACGTGCCAAATTGGAAGTTCGTGTAGCACTCTGGAGCCGTGCATTTTGTATCATTTTACATGTCTATCTTAACAAAAAAGCATTAAAATAATTTCAAAATAAAAACGTATTTTAATTAAAAGTTTTTGGCCAATACAGCACTATTTGAGTGGCAATTGATTGTGATTAGGATATGGAATTTTGTTATCTTACAAAAATACTTTATATGCCATTTATTTCTGGTTTTATATTTAAATTTAAGTGCGGGCTGGACACTCTCTAAATGGCGTATACCTTGATTTCAGAGGGTTCACCGTCCAGGGCCCAGCGACCGCAGCGGCGGCTCGTCGGCTGACGCGAGTAAGTGGCACTATCTCACCCAAAATATTGGGCGGTCGAACAGTGCTCTGTTTAAATTCCGAATTTTACTTTTTTTTCAAATTTAAAAATTTAATCAGAAAATAGAATTCGAATTTTATTTTTGAGCCCACTATTTTTTTAAATTCTAATTCCTGTATTATAATTGAAATAATATTTAGGGAACAAAAGGCTGACTTAAAAGTCAGCGCTTTAAACGCGTTAAACGCACCAACGAAATGTTGCCCGCCGAGAAAGCGGGCCGGAATAAAGCTACGCCATAGAAATTCAGAGCTTAAGCCTAAATGGAAATGCTTTATGAATATGGTTACCATATGGCGACGGACTGTTCACAGCGAAAGCAAGTACTGTCAGAGAATAGAAATTGTCGCATCAATGTCAGCAAGTACGTAAATTAGAGGTTTTACATCTGAATCTGTAGATTTTACATGGAAGAAGGTAAAAGTTACGAAAACAGGTACGTGGTTGATCAGAAATAAAAATTGAGATTTTTGATTAATACAGAGGTTTCTAGAGGTAAAAAATTTTCTGTGGGGGTGTTACTGGTAAAAGAAAAAAAATTTAAATGAAAGAATTGAATCAAACTTTGATTCAAACTACAAACAGTTTAGTGTTATATCTGTTAGAATTATTTAATTACCCTGAAGTATTTCGAGGCACGTTGAGTGGTAACAGTAGAAGCGTGTAATTTCGTTGTGTTTTTTTTTCTTAAGGGGACACAGGACCTTTAAATCTTTAAAAAATCGATTTTTTATTTATTAGTTTAAAAAATAATATGGATTTTTGGCAGTGTTTTAAAACAAACCGCATCAAAATTCTTTAATTACTTCTTGCACTATTGTATAAAATAAAAATAACTATTACATGTTACCTTCAAACAACAATGTCAATCAATCAACGTTTATTGGCGTAGTGATACCAACGCCGATGGTATGGCGTGATTAGATGGTGAAACGTTCGAAAGAAAATAAATATTTCTGCCTTCGGTGGGACCTGAACCCACGACCTTCCACTTGCCGGGCGGAGGCTCTACCCACTGAGCTACGAAGGACAATATATAATCTCTTTACGAACGTATATATATTGTTGCCAGTTATTTCGCAGAATGGTGTAGTACATAGACTACTATTTAAACCAAATTGCAAAGAGACTGGTATTAAATTGATCGAAATGCCCGTTGCAGCATATGTATTTATTTTATATAAATCGAACACTACGCAGATTAAATCAAACAACAATGTCAATCCATCAACGTTTATTGGCGTAGTGATACCAACACCGATGGTATGGCGTGATCACGCCATACCAGACTTTCACCAAGAGTTAGCAGGGTTTGGTGGACACTAGGGCGGAACCTGGTGCACAAGTAAAAAATCACATGTACCCAACGACGGCTCTGTGACATGGTGAGATAACACCACCATCAAATATGTGTTTCCCGGATAGGTGAACTCGTAAACTCTGAAAAGTGATCACCTAGGAGAAGGCACTTCGAAAACAAACCAAATCTGCCAACCCGCAATTGACCAGCGTGGCAGATTACGGTCTAACCCTCCAACATATTTACACAAATTAATTCACGGCCCTCATTCCCCGGAGGCCTTGGAGCAACTACTTCAAGTAGCAGGAAGACTAGCTCGACGGCAGAGGATGCTAAGAACGACCGGGTTCGAACACGCTGCCAAAATCCTTTGGAAATTAGAATTTTCAACACCAGAAAAATGAAAACGGATGCTCGCCTACAAGAACTAATATTAGAACTCAAGCATATTAAGTGGGACATCATCGTGCTGTGTAAAACGAGACGTAAAGGTGAAAATCTTGTAAAACTCGACACCGGCCATCTTCTATATACAAAAGGAACTGCAAACGGGAAATGTAGTTTTGTAGATTTCCTCATTAATCAGAGATTAAAAGGTTCCATCATAAAACTTGAGGGTAAAAAATTTTAGAGGTGAAAATGTCCAAAATCTGTGGTTTTATTTAGGTATTCGTATCTCATTAAATTCCGAATATCTTTTTAATGCCGCAGATTTTGGTGTCTCAATACGCGTACTTGCATCAAGAATGTGTCATTCTATGGTATGTATTTTATTTATTTAGCTCAAAATAAACATTAGAAATAATGTAAGAGAAAAATACTCTTTTATTTAAACATTTTTATCAAAATATCACAATTTAATTCTTTTTCTATTGTGATTAGAATATATGTAAACTATTGATAGTACCATAGAATTCATTTCTGGTTATTGAATATTTTAATAGCGCTAGTGCTTTCTTATTTTTTATAATTTTCAACAGCCAAAAACTATAAAAAATAATATTAATAACATAATTTTACCTTAATTCATAACGTACTCGATTTAATGCCGACATACTGCCCTAATAAATAGAAAATCTGTGTAATTTTTGCATTTACAGATTTTGCGCTTTGTGAGCCGCGAAGCTCTCAATTATGAAATTAAAAATAATTTATTAAAAATGGTGATATATTTTATACATAATAAATAAATGGAATCCAACATTATTTTCTATCGTATCTTTCACAGAATTCAACAAATAAGAAAATTTCAGGTAAAACTATCTTTTTATTTTTTTTTTCAGTATATTATACTTGGTATTTTATTCAAAGCTATGTCTCGCTTTTTGATAAGGAATAACGTTATTTTTCTTCCAACTGCATTTGTAAATATATACGTATCTCTGAACACGTGATTGTTTAAATATATTCGTTTGTAGAAAGCTTTGAAAATTTCAAATAAATTACTTATCTTTATTTTAAAAATACCCATAACTTTTTAATGCTAAATGTTATGCCCAAAAATGGATGTTTGTTTAGCTTTAAGATGAAACTGTCACTATGTATGAAAAGATCATCGAAGTAATGGTTTTACGTGTATCGTACTCACTACTGTAACGAAGTTTTATGTCAGTTTGTTAGAAAAATTATATATTTCCACATGCGAATAATTTGAGTTCCAAGCTTTCGTCATGCTGTTTATTGAAGACAATGGAAATCAATCTAAATGTGCTGCTCTATTGAGCCGCACGTGTCACATCGAAGTCCATGTGGCAATTTAGCGCTATGCATTTTGGTGCATCAATGCATCTTCACAGTATATCAAGTGTGCACAACTGATTTTGCAGCATGCCCAAGAACGTAGTTTGCATATTTATCTTAACAGAAAACATTAAAATAATTTCCAAATAAAAACGAGGTTTTAGTCACATGTTTCGGCCAATATAGCACTCTTTGAGTCGCAATCGATTGTGATTAGAATAAATGGAAATTAGTTATGTTGATAGAAATACGTATAGATAAATTTATCGTACTCACTACTGCGGTGAACATTTTTTTATAGTTTGCTAGGAATAGGTATATTCCTACAACTTGCAGATAAATGGTGTCACCAGCTTTCATCGAAATCTTTGTTGAAGCCATTTCCTTGAAATTTTAGAGGTGAAAGTGTCCAAAATCTTCGGTTTTGTTTAGGTATTCGTATCTCATTAGATTCCGAATATCTATCTAATGCCGCGGATTTTGGGGTCTCAATACGCCCTACTTAAACCAAGAATGTGTCACTGCTTATGCATCATTCTATGGTATGTATGAGCCACACGTGTCACTTTTAAATTCGGGTGGCACTCTAGCGCAGTGTATTTTGGTGCCTCAATGCATCTTTATAGTATATCAAGTGTGCACCACTGGTTTTGCAGCATGCCGAAGAATGTATTTTACATGATTATCTCAACAAAAAGCATTAAATTATTTCCAAATAAAAACGCGGTTTCCTTCAAGTTTTTTGGCCAATATAGCACTATTTGAGTCGCAATTGATTGTGATTAGAATATATGGGAATTAGTTATGCTATCGAAATACGTATAGAAACCATTTATTTCTGATTATTCGATATTTGAATCGCGTTAGTAATACTTTATTAGTTCTGTTTTGATTGTCTGCAACCAAAAAAAACAACAAAAAATACAATTAATATTTTGTGTAGGTTAGAAGTAGTAGTAGCAGAAATTTCGGTTATATTGGGATACCTAACCTTATTATTAGATGGGAGTTTGTAAATCTCTCATTGTTTAAATGACTTTTATTTAACTTTTAAATATCTTTCCCCAAATTAAGGGGAAACATAGCAATCGGAAATTTTTTATTACAATTTTTACTTTTTTTACAACAGGAATTTAAAAAAATAGAACTATTTTACATTTTACGCCATGTAAATAGATTAAGCTTTTCTTGAATAGCAAATATGTAACAACGGTGATTTAAAACAGTATACTTTGTTAGATCAGTTGATTAGTTGTTTTTCTATAGCGCAAAGTAAACAATGTAAGATATTATTACCCTTCACAGGGATAACACAATTGCCAAATAATGGTCAACACAGAAAAGCCTCCGGGGCGAGATTTTTGTGAGTTTTTCGTGGGGGAATTTATTATACAATAATTTTTGCCACCCACGTATATTTAGCTCAAACTAGAGCTTTTTCGTTTTTGGAGAAAAAGAGGCGCCGTCCTCATCTTGGAAGCAGGGTAAAAAATTTAGCTACTAGAAATTAATAATATAATATAATACATATATATTGTAGGCTGCCTTAATAACATCGTTCAAAGGAGCATAAAAGTATATGGATGCAATATTCGAGATGAAATGCATTATTTGGAGGCGATGGAAGTTCTGTTTTTTAATTTTCTACTGGTAATGATCCTAAAGGGTAAGTGGTATTTAGTTGTTGCGATTATGTCCATATATTTGCTTGTAAAACATTTAAACAAAGAGATGGCGAAAAAATTAGAGAAAAATTTTACAATATTATCGATTATAGTACAATCCCTAGTAGAACAATCGCCAAAAAAATGGTTGGCCCAACGGCAAATTTTGGTTGGCATTGTTGACATTGGTTGGGGAATCATCTAACATCGAAAATGGTTGTAATTGTTGAAAGGGCCAACCATGGCAAAACCATGAAAAATGTCGTTGGGCCAACCATGAAAAAATGCCATTGAGCCAACGATGGCCCAACGATGAAAAATGCCGTTGGGTCAACCGTGAAACAGTATCGTTGATCCAACGATGGCCCAACCACGAAAAATGTCGTTGGGCCAACAGTGAAAAAATGTCGTTGATTCAACAATGGCCCAACCATGAAAAATGTCGTTGGGCAAACTATGAAAAAATGCCGTTGAGCCAACGATGACCCAACCATGGAAAAGTGTCGTTAATCCAACGATG
>QLNU02013987.1:12140-32597 GCA_006491805.2 Dysdera silvatica
TTTCGGTTTAATGTGTCGTGTTGTTCGGTCAAAGGTGTCGTTGGTTAGCATTTTATATGACATGCTATATAAAAGTATTCATGACATGATTTTTAAATATACTTATATATTTGAGAGTAGTCGACACTTTGTGAGAAGTGAAAGGAGTCATAGGTCAAAAATGTTTAAAACCTCCTGGATTAGTTTATGGTAGTCCATTGCTAAACTTTTGATTACAATAAGGAAACTTAGATTACATTACAATATCTGTTTACTAGATTAACCAAAGGGAATTTCGTTTTACCCATTTCCTCCCTTTTAGTTATCAATTTAGTTTATCAATCATCTGTCAAAGGGACAGCAGGTTAGGCGACTGACATCCCTGACTGATATATCAACATCCATCCAAACTGATTTCAGAGTAGAACCCAGACGTTCCGAAAGCGATGGATATAAAAAATATAACCACTGGACAACTGGGACGCATATTAGAAAACTTGATAACCTAATATACTTATTTTAGAAAGAGCTTACATCGATTTTGCTAACTTTTAACATTTATTGGGATATTGGTTGATGCTTGCAAATGGCTTCATACTTGCAAAGTGTTTCATAATTAGCGTCCAAGAAGAAGGAATTTACCATCATCTATATTAAAATTATTTAGTCTTTTTAACTTTTAAAAATTAATGTACTTTCTACACAGGATTTGGAAATAATATATTTATTAGAATAGAAGTAAAAAATGATATTGAAATCGCTCATAGAATGGTAAGAAATATAAATAAATCAAACATATTAGTGAGATTTAGAAATATAGAAACAAAACAAGAAATTTGGAAAAGAAGAAAAAATGAGAACATAGCAAAGGACATTGAGACACATGATGGAAAAATATTTATAAACGAACACCTAACAGCATACAATAAACAAATCTTAAATGAAACACTTCAGTTGAAAAGAGACAATAACGGGATATGTATGGACAGAAAATGGAATTGTAAATATCAGAAAAGATGAAACCACCAGAAAAATAGAAATAAAGCATAAAGAAGTCTTTTTAAACCTACCATGGAAAAGAAATATGCAAGGACAGAAATAAGAAACAGCAATAAAAATAAATATTTAAAAAGAACAAGAATACAAGATGTGTCCAAAACCAAGATATATCAGCAGAAAATAAACAAGGCAAAGGTACTTCTGTTAAATTCTAGAAGTTTACGAAACAAATTGTACCAAATTCAGATTCTAATACAAGAAAACAATTATCCGGAAATAATAACAATAACTGAAACATGGAAAAACGAAGATAATTTGTACCAAAAAAAAAACTATATTGAATACTCAATAATAAGAAAAAAACTGGAGGTGGAATATCTATATATGGTGCAAAAGATGGTCCTGAGATAACAGTAATGGAACAATTTACCTATATAACAGATGATATTGAAACATTATGTGTAAAAACCAAGGAAAATATATATCCGGCAATATATAGACCGCTAAATAAAAGTATAAATAACTTTTTAATACACCTGGAAAATATTATAGAAAATATACAAAACACAAAATTAAAAATAAATATACTAGGCGACATGAATATAGATATAAACAAAAAAGTATAAATAGTAACAGAATGCTAAACCTAATGGAGAGTAAAGGATTAATGAATATAATAAATGAGCCAACAAGAATAGCAAAAAATGCAGAATCCACAATAGATCTCTTCTTTACAAATTCAAATAATACAAGTGCAGAAGTACTAACATCATATTTTACCATTCATAGACCTATAATAATATCAATTAAAGAAAACTATAAAAAAAAACTTGCGAAAAAATAAAAATACAAAATGATAAGCACATTAATAACTTAAAACAAAATCTACAGTTATTAAATTGGAATCAGATATTTGAAACAATACCAGCAAATATGCAAAATAAATATGAATATTTTATTAATATTTTAAAAGACAATTTAATGAATTTTTTCCAGAAAAGACAATAAAAATAAAACGTAAGATAGAAAACAACTGGTTTAATAATAAAATAAGAAAAAAATAAAGGAAAAAATAAGACATATAAAAAATATTTAATAAAAAACATCCACAACAGTGGATTAAATTTATAAAAATCAGAAATAAGGCAAAGAAGCTGATAATTAATGAAAAAAGATCATATTATAATGAAAAATTTAAAGAAAAAGATCCAAAAAAGAAATGGAAAATAATAAATGAAATACTGGGTAAAAAATCAAAAGATCAACAACAAAACAAACTAAATTTATTAATCAATAATGAAAATATAACAGAAGATAAAGAAGTGGCAGATGAAATGAATGGATTTTTTATTAACATTGTAAACCAATTCACGAGCGATCAAAATAATAATCACTCAAACCTACAAATAGAAAGAAATACTAAAACCTTATTTTTAAGCGACATCACATATGAAAAATTTGGAAAAGAACTAAATAAAAGAAAAGAAAAAAAGGGACCTGGATTAGATAATATGACTCCTAAGATAATAAAAATGTGTAAAGATCAACTAATAGAACCATTACTGATAATTTATAATGAAATATTTGAAACAGAAAAAATACCAAAAAGTATGAAAATGGCCAAAATAGTTGCAATACATAAAAAAAAAAATAAAAAAATGATAGTAATAATTATCAACCAATGACCATACTATCAATATTTGCAAAAATCTTTGAAAAAATTATAAGCAATAGATTATTAAACTTTTTAGATAAGTTTAATATAATAGATGATAATCAGCATGGATTTAGGAAGAAAAATACAACAGAAGATGTGTTAATAAAACGATTACAAAAAAACATGATAAACTGTAAAAAAATGGATACACAATAGCCTATGTTTTGACCACAGTAAGGCCCCCGACTTAATTAATAGAGAGAAATTACTAGTAAAAACTGAAAAAATATGGCCTAAGGGGAAAAATAGGCAACATCCTAAAAAGCTACCTAGAGGATAGAAAATAAATTATTATAATTAATAATATATACTCTGAGGAACTAGAAAATAATAATGGAGTGCCTCAAGGATCAATACTAGGCCCACAACTCTTTATATTAGCATTAAACGACATTCACATAATAAATAAAAACTTATTGATTTACGTTGATGATATTTGCTGGACAGAAAGTTACAAAAACCTAGACAAACTATATAAAAAATAATTGATAGGTTAAAAATAACGGAGGTTTGGTTTAAAAACAATAATTTTAGTGTAAACATAAACAAAACCAAATATTTATTATTCAAGCGTAAAAACAAAAAAAATGAAATAAAAAAAATAGTCACAAATTATGGTTAGAAAATCAAGAAATAGAACAAAATGGAAATATAAAATTTCTAGTAATAAATATTAAGGATAACCTCAGCTGGAACGAACATACAGGTGCAGTAATTCAAAAAATAAGAAAAGGCTCGGGAGTAATACATAGAGTAGCAACAATATGAACACCAGAGATAATGCTAAACTTATATTTTACATTAATAGAATGCCGTATTAACTGTGGTAATGTTGTTTGGGGAAAACTTAATAAAACAAATGAAAATAAAATAAATAAAATTATATAAAAAGTAATAAAGAAAATAACATTAAAAACAGGTGAATCAAGTTCAGCATACAAAAACAATATCATATGCCCAGAACATATATGGCATAAAACTGCTTAAAATAATATGTGAAAGAGTGAAACAACAAAAATATGAAAATATAATAGAACTCAACAAAAAAATTAACTATAGTTATCGAAATATCAATAAATACATACCAAAAAGAAGTAAAACTAACAAAAGTCAGGAGAATATTAACTACATAGGAATAAAAAAAGTGGAATGAAATTCCAGAAGATATAAAAAACAGCAAAACGATGCATAAATTTACTAAGAAATTAAAAGAATACTATTTACTACAAAATCAATAGCGGTAGGGATTCATATGGAGAAATCTAAATAAAATTCGTGCATAATTGTTCTTATGTAAAAATTTATTAATTTATAAAATGATAAATGCGAATAAAATCTATTGTCTATTAATATCGAAAGTCGTCTCTATTAATCACTTGACGAACGATTTCGTTTTTAAAAACGTTTCCAAATATCGCTATCTACTGCCCTTCGAATTTCCATATACGCGTATTTTCTATAATCCGCGAAAAAGAATTATTTGTTTGCTTTATTCTGCAAGGACGGCAAAAGTCATGCTGTGCAGAGAACTACAGCTTTCTGAGGAATCCGAAATTCCTGGGACTTAGGGATCCAACAACTTACCCCACCGACTAAAACTATTATTGATAGAGTGCTGTAACACACAATACTAGCTTGCCATCCTTAAATATATTCAAATTGATGGCAAGAGGAAGGGCTTTAAAATAATTTCGACGAACTTTGACTGTGGAACCAATCTATCTGCCGAAGCTGTCTATCTTGAAAACCTCTCTCTCGAAATCCATGCCCCTGTGTTTGCAGCCTAAATTCAATGCGTATTTCAAATAGGAATTCACATGTCTCGAAACCTTTCTATATCGAATTTTTGCTCAATCCCGTGAGATTCGAGATATAAACTTTTAGCATGAAATATGCATCTTTTGCATTAACCGCACTAGTTATGTACTCGGTGGACATTGAAGTTTCAATAGCTTTTCTGGTCTATTTAAGAAAAATCATTTATTCCCTATTTATTGACGATATCTATGAGGATTATGCTGTATGAAGTTCTTACCAATTAATGTAATTTAGAAATTGCACATAATTTTCGAAACTTCTATAAACTACCAGCCGTGTTAGTTCTAAAAAAGACGTCTACACCAACATAGATATTAAATCCAACGATAGCAGTATTAACGATAGAAGATATTTTTAAGCATTTCGGAGTGCTAATGTCAAGTTCAGTTGTAGCCGAAACGTCATGTTTCTCACAAATTTCAGAGAAATTGGGAACTAATTTTACTACGTAAACATAAATGAAAAACGGTAACAAAAAACTTCCTTTAGATGGCAAATTTTGATGCAGAAACCAGAGGGAATGTTTAATATATAGGGCTTTTTCAAATTTTTAGTAGGAAATCCAGTGATTTTTTGTCAATGTTTGAGCACGCGTATTACTTGGAAAAGTTTCTTTACTAGATATTCGTACCACGTTTGATATCGAATGGCTATCTAGCGCCACCGATTTTGGTATCTCAGTACACCTAGTTGCATAAAGGAGATATCATTGGCTTAGTACCATGATTAAGTATGAATTTTATTAATTCAGCTCAAAAATATATTAAATATAATGTCAGAATATCACCATGGTTTTATTAAAAGATTTTTGCAGCAATGGCACATTTTAAATTTAATTCGATTATGAATAGACAATAAAAAAGTTATTTATCCTGTTATCCAAATCAGCATGACCGTCATTTATTTCTGCTTATTCTACATTTAAACCACGCTAGTGTGTCTGTATTATTTCTTTTACCATTTTCTCTACCGGAAAATTTATAAAAATAGTCATTTAATATTTTATATATTTTAGTAGAATTGTTTCTCAGCAATTCGCTAGGTAAAGAAAAACAGTAATTCCCGAAACGTTTCAAAATTTTTCATGCTATTATTAAGTTATGGTCATTTTTACTCTTTTTTTTTTATACTTTCTGTTCACTCGCTTTTTTTATTTGGTATTTCCTTTTCTTTACTTCATCAACTTTCTCTAATTTATATGTCCGCTCCTTTCGACAACATCTCTATTCTTACTTCCCTATTTGTCCTTCACCTTTATTATTTCTTTTTATTTTATTTTAGTGCTCTTTCTTTTATTTTGTTCGGCACTCAGAAAAATAACAAGACTCTTATCAATTATGATTCACAGATTGTTATGCAAATTTTCCATTTAAGTGTGAAAGAATATTTCATACCTGCTTTTTAATTATTCCTATACTTTTGTAGGTGTTGACTGCAGCCAAATTAACCATCCGTGCTACAATTAGTGTTACACATCCTGATCTGCTAAACTGCTTAAGAGCCAGTAAATCCTAACACCGGCGCTGCTTGTGTTTTGTGCTATCTGCCTGGAACAACTGGACTACAGTATAAGAGTATTTTAAGGAGATGCGATTTTCAGTATCTTCACAATTTCTTCTTTGGTTTAAATTGAGAGATCGTCACTTACTGAGGATTGCAACGCTTGCAAGCAGCATAATCAATAGAAAGTTTGGTGTACAAATGCATTAAAATTTATGTGACAGTGTTATGAAAGCTTTTGTTTTAAGAAAGATTTCTATTTTTATCATTAATTTCTTTCTAACATTTCTGCTTTGGTACTTTATTTAAAAATAATATATTTCCCTTTAATTTTATGCTTATGCATGCATGTTCACAGGTTTCTAAAAGATAGAAATGACACAGTTACGTCGAAAATATTAGCACAGAAAGAATTTAGAATACGCTTTTCAATTCTCAAGGTATGTATTTTAAAATTTAAATAAATTTTGATTTATTATTGAGGGTTTTGGAATATATCTTATGCCTGGAATATAAAATTCTGACACTTATTTACTCTACCTTTGCAGCAGACACTGCTATGGAAAATTAGCATAAACATAGACTCTAAGAACTGTTGAACTGGTAAGCAATTCGTTTCAAATTAATTTTTGTTGCCTTCTGATTCAACAGGTTTTGGCATCGAAAAAACATTCCCACATTCAAACCTGCTACAATTTTTATCAGAACATTGCTCCGTCCTGGGTATGACGTTAAACTGCATCCGTTGAAATAAATTTGCATAAAATGCTTTAATTAATCAAAGTATGTTATGTGGAGCCCAAATATCTAGTTGAATGCCCATTACAACAATATTTGCGACACATAGCTGTGATACGAAGACTTGTCGGCAGAAAATCATTAAAAAAATCCGTAAATAATTAATAGAGATATCAGAAAATAACGAGATAATTGGGACTATGTAATATGAGAAAAGTATACTCATATTTGTGTCTAATGCGCTGAAATACTTGAAAAGCACACAGGCGTTCTCGTACTTACAAATTTATATGCCGGCATATTTCATTTTTACATTCACGAACTGCAATGCTGTCACAAATAGAAATTATTACCACAGATCAACAACTTTTCGGTTAATAATTCTGTCCATGCTTCTTAACTATTTTGTTTTACAAAACGATAATTATTCGCAATCATTTTTGACGCTAATGTTATTGGCTCAAACTAGAGCTTTTTTAGATATAGAAGAAAAGATGCCCAAACTGATTAGATGTATTAATTCCTCGAGAAAACGTATTCCATAAAACATGCCCCTATGGCTATAGCTGTTAACCTATTTATCAGTTTCTTTAACCCTGCGAATGGTAATATTGTCCTATAAAAAGGATTATTTTTAATTTTATTGTTTGTTTGTTTGTTTGGCTTTTTTATGGCGCAAGAGCATCTGGGCTATACTGCGCCAAACATGGTAAAATCAAAGACTGTAGTAAAAGCCAGTACTTTTTAAAAATTTTAAAACGTGCGTATGGTCAGCATGGTCATTTAAAATGTCAGAGAGTGATGAAGAGTTAAAAGTAAGAGCGCGGGCAAGTCTATAATAGGGGCATTGAGTTAAAATGTGTAAAACACTCATGGGTTCATTTTTCAATTTTAAGATCTGCTCGTTTTCCGGTTTGTATAGTGTTTTAAACCTACGTGGTAGTGTTCAATTTTTTGCTATGTGAAAGGCTTCGTCAACTCACGTTTTTCGCTTCAAATTAGAGCTGTAATAATATTTGTTGAGCTTTATTCATTACACGTATATTTACATGCTTTGAAAGATTAACGCAGTAAGAACTTTCTGCACCGTGTGCTCTAACTGATGTAAGGCTAAAATTTTATGCTTGAAATTAAATTATTTGTTAAAGGATGGAATATTTCTTAATTGTTGACGGTAGAGTTATTACATCATTTTTTACTCTATAGCCTTGCAATAACCGAAACTATTGAATAATACTGATGCAAAGATTCTAATGTATGCTGTACTGGTTTACAATTCTTTCCAAATCAATTTCTATTTGCCTTCTTTTTCAATAGATCTTAATATCGAAATTCGTCTCTACTAAGACTTACTTGGTGTGCGATTTTATTTTTAAAAAAATTGACAAACGGCATTATCTACTGTCCTTCGCATTTCGTATACGCGTGTTTTTTATAATCTCCAGAAAAGAATCATTTGTTTGTTTTATTCTACAAGGGCGGCAAAGGTCATGCTATGCCGGGAACTACAGTTTTCCGAGGAATCCCAACTTCTTGAGGCCTGGTGATCCAACCACCCATCCATGGACTGAAACTATTATATTTGGAGTACTGTAACACAAAATTCTAGCTTGTCATCCTTAAATATATTTAAATTGATGGCCAGAGGACATGCTTTAAATTAATTTCCACGAACTTTGACGACAGAACCAATCTGTTTGCCGAAGCTGCCTATCTTGAGAACCTCTATATCTCGAAATCCATGCCCCGGCGTTTGCAGCCTAAATTCAATGTGTATTTCATATAGGAATCCCTATGTTTCGAACCTCTCTATGTCGAATTTTTTCTTAATCCCGTAAGATCCGAGATATTAACTTTTAGAGTGAAATATACATCTTTTGCATTAATCGTACAAGTTGCGTATTGGGTGGACATTAAAGTTTCAATAGCGTTTCTGGTCCATTTAATGAAAATCGCTTATTCTCTCTTTATTGACGATATTTTATGAGAATTATGCCCCATGAAGTTGCTATAATCCTTACCAAATTACGTGATTTAAAAATTGGATAGAATATTTTGAAACTTCTATAAACTACCTGCCATGTGAGTTCTATAAACAGATGTGTAATTTTTTTTCGATATATCATATTTTCAGTATGGCAACACATTTTGTTTTTGCTCTAGTTGGTTGACGTAACTGGATTGACATGTTACAGAGTTTTGAGTACATATGATTTCCGGTACCTGAAAACTTTTCCGTTGATTTTAATCGGATAAGTCTCATGTACCGCAGATTATAATGCTTGCGTACAGTTTAGCCGATGTACATCCGTGAAACGAGAAATTTTCTGCTGACAAGTCATCCTACTGCACAGCAACGCATGTTCCTGACTGGAACACAAGTAGGTGAAATTGGTACATTGTTCTTAGAAGATTTCAATATTTTGACCGTTTACAACACTTATGGGAAGTTTTGTGTTGCGCGTAGGAGACGTGGTAGTGTTCAATTTTTTGCTATGTGAAAGGCTTCGTCAACTCACGTTTTTCGCTTCAAATTAGAGCTGTAATAATATTTGTTGAGCTTTATTCATTACACGTATATTTACATGCTTTGAAAGATTAACGCAGTAAGAACTTTCTGCACCGTGTGCTCTAACTGATGTGAGGCTAAATTTTTATGCTTGAAATTAAATTATTTGTTAAAGGATGGAATATTTCTTAATTGTTGACGGTAGAGTTATTACATCATTTTTTACTCTATAGCCTTGCAATAACCGAAACTATTGAATAATACTGATGCAAAGATTCAATGCTTTTCTTTGCTTCCTCAACTTTCTCTAATATAAAAGTCCGCTCCTTCTGACAACTTCTCTATTCTTACTTTCCTTTTTGTCCTTCACCTTTATTATTTCTTTCCATTTTATTTTAGCTCTTTCTTTTATTTTGTTCGGCATTCAGAAAAATAACAAGAATCTTATCAATTACGACTCACAGATTGTTATACAAATTTTTCATTTAAGTGTGAAAGAATATTTTATACGTGCCTTTTCGTTATTATGATACTTTTGCAGGCGCAGTCTGCAGCCAAGTTAACCATCGGTGCTACAATTAGTATTACACATCCTGATCCTCTAAACTGCTTAGGAGCCAGTAAATCCTATCACCGGCGCTGCTTGTGTTTTGTGCTACCTGCCTGGAGCAACTGGACTAGAGTATAAGAGTATATAAAGGAGGTATGATTTTCAATATTTGCGCGATTTCTGCTTTGGTTTAAATTGAGAGATTGTCACTTACGGAGAATTGTGACGCTTGAAAGCAGCTTAATCATTGAAAAGTTTGGTGTGCAAATGCATTAAAATTTATATGACAGTGTTATGAAAGCTTTTGTTTTAAGAAATAAATCTATTTTTATCATTAATTTCTTTCTATCATTTCTGCTTTGGTATTTTATTTATGAAGAATATTCCTCTTAAATTTTATGCTTATGCGTGCATGTTCACAGGTTGCTAAAAGATAGAAATGCAACAGTTACGTCCAAAATATTAGAGCACAAAGCATTTAGAATGTGCTTTTAAATTGTCAAAGTATGTTTTTTAAAATTGAAATAAATTTTTATTTATTATTGAGGGTGGTGGAATATATCTTATGCCTTGAAGATAAAATTCTGACACTTTTTTTACTGTACCTTTGCAGCAGACACTGTTATGGAAAATTAGCAAAAGCAAAAGACCCTAAGCTCTGTTGAACCGATTCGCAATTCGTTTCAAATTAATTTCGTGTTGCCTTCTGATTCAACAGGTTTTGGCGTCGAAATGCGCTTTTAATGACAGAGCATTTCATAATGTCTTTTCATCTCATGTCAGTATGAAGTAGCATTTTCTATGGACCATCTTGGAGTGCTGAAGGATATCAAAATTTCTTAAACCGGCTTGTAATATTTTTTGTTGATAAATCACTCTGCAAATGAGGGTACGTACATCAGACTATAGGAGATTTTTTCATTGCGATTGAATCAATTATATGCTATTTCACAATATTTACCCCTTCTTGTATATTTCTCAAAATCGTATCATTTACATCGAAATATTTTACATGTGGGTTTTTTTTTTTGCAAATGCAAAAGCAGCAATACAACCTCATATTCAAACCTGCTACAATTTTTATAAGAACATCGCTCCGTCCTGGGTATGACGTTAAACTGCATCCCTTGAAATAAATTTGCATAAAACGCTTTAATTAATCAAAGTACGTTAAATGGAGCCCAAATATATAGTCAAATGCTCATTAACACAATATTTGCGACACGTAGCTGAGATGAGAAGACCTGTCGGCAGAAAATCATTCAAAATCCGTAAATAATTAAAACAAGATATCAGATAATAACTTGGGGTTATGTAATATGAGAAAAATATTCTGATATTTGTGTCCATGGAATGCAAACTTCTTGAATCCTAGGGGACCAACAACCTCCTCACGCACTAAAACTATCATTTACGGAGTACTGTGGCACACAATACTAGCTTGTCGTCATTAAATACAAGGTGTGCGAAAAAGAATGTACCTTTTTTTATTTTTTCTTCTAGGTACCCAGTGTGTGGAGAGAGGTTTCAGTGACAATGATTGCTATTAGATATTCCAAGTTTTGATTGAAATATCCCCCCTTCCCAAGACGACAATTTTTTCAAGATGGCGCTCACACAACAACAGAAGGCATTTTGTGTTGTTGAATACGCAAAGATAACGTCCGTTATCACAGTTCAACGTAACTTTCGGCGCCAGTTTGTCGTCGATTGACCTGACAAGAACTCCATTAAGCGTTGGCATACACAACTCATGGGGACATTCGACAGCACAAAATGCCTTCTGTTGTTGTGTGGGCGCCATCTTGAAAAAATTGTGGTCTTGGGAACGGCGGGTAATTCAATCAAAACTTGGAATATCTAATAGCAATCCTTGTCATTGATACCTTTCTCCACACACTGGCATCTAGAAAAAAAATAAAGTAAAGGGTACATTTTTTTCGGACACCCTGTATATTCAAATTCATGGCAAAAGGAATGGCTTTAAGATAATTTTCACGAAAGTTGACTGTAGAACCAATCTATCTCCCGAAGCTGTCTATCATGGAAACCTCCATATCTCGAAATTCATGCCCCTTTGTTTGCAGCGTAAATTCAATGTGTATTTCATATAGGAATTCCTATGTCTCGAAACCTCTCTATGTCGAATTTTTTCTTAATCCCGTAAGATCCGAGATATTAACTTTTAGAGTGAAATATACATCTTTTGCATTAATCGTAGAAGTTGCGTATTGGGTGGACATTAAAGTTTCAATAGCGTTTCTGGTCCATTTAATGAAAATCGCTTATTCTCTCTTTATTGACGACATTTTATGAGAATTATGCCCCATGACGTTGCTATAATCCTTACCAAATTACGTGATTTAAAAATTGTAAAGAATATTTTGAAACTTCTATAAACTACCTGCCATGTGAGTTCTATAAACAGATGTGTAATTTTTATTCGATATATCATATTTTCAGTATGGCAACACATTTTGTTTTTGCTCTAGTTGGTTGACGTAACTGGATTGACACGTTACAGAGTTTTGAGTACATATGATTTCCGGTACCTGAATACTTTTCCGTTGATTTTAATTGGACAAGTCTCATGTACCGTAGATTATAATGCTTGCGTACAGTTTAGCCGATGTACATCCGTGAAACGAGAAATTTTCTACTGACAAGTCATCCTACTGCACAGCAACGCATGTTCCAGACTGGAACACAAGTAGGTGAAATTGGCACATTGTTCTTATAAGTTTTCAATATTTTGAACGTTTACAACACTTATGGGAAGTTTTGTGTTGCGCGTAGGAGACGTGGTAGTGTTCAATTTTTTGCTATGTGAAAGGCTTCGTCAACTCACGTTTTTCGCTTCAAATTAGAGCTGTAATAATATTTGTTGAGCTTTATTCATTACACGTATATTTACATGCTTTGAAAGATTAACGCAGTAAGAACTTTCTGCACCGTGTGCTCTAACTGATGTGAGGCTAAATTTTTATGCTTGAAATTAAATTATTTGTTAAAGGATGGAATATTTCTTAATTGTTGACGGTAGAGTTATTACATCATTTTTTACTCTATAGCCTTGCAATAACCGAAACTATTGAATAATACTGATGCAAAGATTCTAATGTATGCTGTACTGGTTTACAATTCTTTCCAAATCAATTTCTATTTGCCTTCTTTTTCAATAGATCTTAATATCGAAATTCGTCTCTACTAAGACTTACTTGGTGTGCGATTTTATTTTTAAAAAAATTGACAAACGGCATTATCTACTGTCCTTCGCATTTCGTATACGCATGTTTTTTATAATCTCCAGAAAAGAATCATTTGTTTGTTTTATTCTACAAGGGCGGCAAAGGTCATGCTGTGCCGGGACCTACAGTTTTCCGAGGAATCCGAACTTCTTGAGGCCTGGTGATCCAACCACCCATCCATGGACTGAAACTATTATATTTGGAGTACTGTAACAAAAAAATTCTAGCTTGTCATCCTTAAATATATTTAAATTGATGGCCAGAGGACGTGCTTTAAATTAATTTCCACGAACTTTGACGACAGAACCAATCTGTTTGCCGAAGCTGCCTATCTTGAGAACCTCTATATCTCGAAATCCATGCCCCGGCGTTTGCAGCCTAAATTCAATGTGTATTTCATATAGGAATCCCTATGTTTCGAACCTCTCTATGTCGAATTTTTTCTTAATCCCGTAAGATCCGAGATATTAACTTTTAGAGTGAAATATACATCTTTTGCATTAATCGTACAAGTTGCGTATTGGGTGGACATTAAAGTTTCAATAGCGTTTCTGGTCCATTTAATGAAAATCGCTTAATCTCTCTTTATTGACGATATTTTATGAGAATTATGCCCCATGAAGTTGCTATAATCCTTACCAAATTACGTGATTTAAAAATTGTATAGAATATTTTGAAACTTCTATAAACTACCTGCCATGTGAGTTCTATAAACAGATGTGTAATTTTTTTTCGATATATCATATTTTCAGTATGGCAACACATTTTGTTTTTGCTCTAGTTGGTTGACGTAACTGGATTGACATGTTACAGAGTTTTGAGTACATATGATTTCCGGTACCTGAATACTTTTCCGTTGATTTTAATTGGATTAGTCTCATGTACCGCAGATTATAATGCTTGCGTACAGTTTAGCCGATGTACATCCGTGAAACGAGAAATTTTCTACTGACAAGTCATCCTACTGCACAGCAACGCATGTTCCAGACTGGAACACAAGTAGGTGAAATTGGCACATTGTTCTTATAAGGTTTCAATATTTTGAACGTTTACAACACTTATGGGAAGTTTTGTGTTGCGCGTAGGAGACGTGGTAGTGTTCAATTTTTTGCTATGTGAAAGGCTTCGTCAACTCACGTTTTTCGCTTCAAATTAGAGCTGTAATAATATTTGTTGAGCTTTATTCATTACACGTATATTTACATGCTTTGAAAGATTAACGCAGTAAGAACTTTCTGCACCGTGTGCTCTAACTGATGTGAGGCTAAATTTTTATGCTTGAAATTAAATTATTTGTTAAAGGATGGAATATTTCTTAATTGTGGACAGTAGAGTTATTACATCATTTTTTGCTCTATAGCCTTGCAATAACCGAAACTATTGAATAATACTGATGCAAAGATTCTAATGTATGCTGTACTGGTTTACAATTCTTTCCAAATCAATTTCTATTTGCCTTCTTTTTCAATAGATCTTAATATCGAAATTCGTCTCTACTAAGACTTACTTGGTGTGCGATTTTATTTTTAAAAAAATTGACAAACGGCATTATCTACTGTCCTTCGCATTTCGTATACGCGTGTTTTTTATAATCTCCAGAAAAGAATCATTTGTTTGTTTTATTCTACAAGGGCGGCAAAGGTCATGCTATGCCGGGAACTACAGTTTTCCGAGGAATCCCAACTTCTTGAGGCCTGGTGATCCAACCACCCATCCATGGACTGAAACTATTATATTTGGAGTACTGTAACACAAAATTCTAGCTTGTCATCCTTAAATATATTTAAATTGATGGCCAGAGGACATGCTTTAAATTAATTTCCACGAGCTTTGACGACAGAACCAATCTGTTTGCCGAAGCTGCCTATCTTGAGAACCTCTATATCTCGAAATCCATGCCCCGGCGTTTGCAGCCTAAATTCAATGTGTATTTCATATAGGAATCCCTATGTTTCGAAACCTCTCTATGTCGAATTTTTTCTTAATCCCGTAAGATCCGAGATATTAACTTTTAGAGTGAAATATACATCTTTTGCATTAATCGTAGAAGTTGCGTATTGGGTGGACATTAAAGTTTCAATAGCGTTTCTGGTCCATTTAATGAAAATCGCTTATTCTCTCTTTATTGACGACATTTTATGAGAATTATGCCCCATGACGTTGCTATAATCCTTACCAAATTACGTGATTTAAAAATTGTAAAGAATATTTTGAAACTTCTATAAACTACCTGCCATGTGAGTTCTATAAAAAGATGTGTAATTTTTTTCGAAATATCATATTTTCAGTATGGCAACACATTTTGTTTTTGCTCTAGTTGGTTGACGTAACTGGATTGACATGTTACAGAGTTTTGAGTACATATGATTTCCGGTACCTGAATACTTTTCCGTTGATGTTAATTGGATTAGTCTCATGTACCGCAGATTATAATGCTTGCGTACAGTTTAGCCGATGTACATCCGTGAAACGAGAAATTTTCTACTGACAAGTCATCCTACTGCACAGCAACGCATGTTCCAGACTGGAACACAAGTAGGTGAAATTGGCACATTGTTCTTATAAGATTTCAATATTTGGAACGTTTACAACACTTATGGGAAGTTTTGTGTTGCGCGTAGGAGATTGCATGTTGCTGTACTACATATTATTTATAACCAGGTGCTAATTTTTCAGGATCATCTTAGATGGAAACCTTATGCAAATGAACCCCTCGCGCCACCAATTACTCCTTGCAAATGAAAAAAACCTAATCCAATGTTTATAATGCATTCGCATATTTAACTCAGCTGCACATAAACCACTTCTGTGAAATTGAGCAAATGAAATGACCCTACGGTCTATGGCACTGATTTGCAAATCAATTTTCAATTTCACCTCGGTTCGCTATAACTTCTTATCGAAATATACTACATGTCTATTAATCAAGAATTTCACGCTGTCTTTTCATTTTATATCGGTAAGTACTTGATTACTTCACTATACTAATATTACTAAGACTGAATTAGAAATACATGTTAATTTAATTGGACCAAATTAGTTACCATATTACCCATTGATTACTGATTTGGTTACCAATATTCCGCTATTGAAACTACATGGACACTTAATTGGTTTGTGGTAATTTTTTCAAAATTCACTAAAATCTGTATACCTATTATTGATTTTTCTCTATTGAATCTAACGGTTTATAATCGTCATGCACCCACAGAACAATAGACTCTTCCAACGAACCCATGTATATCCTCAAAGAATCATGATTAGAACAAGATTAGAAGGTCATTTCATGAATTTTGACAAGATGTAGAGGCCATCCGGTACACCGGATATGAACTCTTTGTAGATCTATCGTTCGAATCTTCTGGAAACGTTCTTTTGATTATCGGATCTTCCATCCAAGACTGTAAGATATTTATTTGCAGAGATGCAGCATGCATTAGAGTCTAAAGTAAAATTAAGTTGAAAATAATTTTTTTCTGTTTTTTTCCCTACTTTTATTACTGTCAAAATATTCTAAAAAATAGCCTTATTCCATCGCCGTGAACTATTTCTTTAGTTTGTTTTTAAAACCATTTTCATGTAATAATTAAAATGAACTAAGATAGCTAAGGCATGGCATAGGCGTAGCTGAAAGTTTATAAAGTTGGTTTTAGGCTTATAATGGCGGTTACAGAGATACAACGCCACATATTCTTGTGTATATATACAAAATGTCATATCAATAAGGGTTATAACCCCAGCAACATCAACCGGCGTAAGCCTGTGTAACAGGGCGCCAACTATAATCATCGAAACCTGAACTTAATATATATATTCAAAGTTATAAACGCATAAATTTTATAGAATGGATCCGCATTTTCGAACGCCACGTATGCCAGAATGTATCCAGTTGATTCGAAAGTAGTTTTTAACATTTCGAAACGTCATTTATTTTCTTACCCAATACATTATATATTTTATATATTATATATAAAATCAGACTGTTGAAATTTTGAAGTGGAAAATCTTTACTTACTTTTACATTTATACCAGATATTTTTTAATGTATGGTTCATGTATAAATGATTTGATGCTTGTTATGTCATAATCCTTTGATTCCATGGTCGAAAACCATCAATTAAATTCAAAGCAATTTTTGTATCTTCACAAAAAAAATTCTGTCAATATACTCCTGATATTCATAAACAGAGGATTATTGATAACATTAAGCACGATGTAAATAAATTGGAATAATTTAAAATGAATTTGTTGTTAGAGATTCAAGATGTGTCAAAAGAATCTAGTTGAAAGAATTAAAACAGAGGAAACAACGCCACGCAGCAAATAAAAGAAGAAGACTCAAAGAAGTAAAGAACATTGAATTTTTCACATATAGTTCAATCTTTATTTTGCCTGTCATATCAGACAGAACTTAATATTGAGAAGGGAAATCTTTGATTTTGCACTACCAAGCTCAGCAAAGGTAAGAAAGGATATCTATAAAAAATGTTTTTCTAATATGCTGTAAAGTAGCAAACCACATAAAATTGTTGAAGTAATGTGTTGTAAATCTGACGTTACCGAAATGCTGAGACGTATATTTTTTATAAGAGATGCTTTAAGCAAATTACCCATTGAGAAGGAAATACCCCATGTTAGCTTGTGGTTCATATACTTGCTATTATGGGACGAAACGAAACATAAAAATAAATAGTAATATGAATAAAGAAATTCTGATTAAGCTGTTGAAAACAAAACCTATATATAATACTCCATGTTAACTTGGGATTCATATATTGCTAATATGAAACGAAACGAAACATAAAAATAAGTAGAAAATGAATAAAAATTACTGATTAAGCTGTGGAAAATAAAACCTATATAAGGAGGCTAAACTTTTATAAATTAATGACATTTTATCAAGCGAAAATTTCCATTATTGCGGAAGATTCTGGAAGTAGAGAAACATAATTCAGAGAATAATTATGAAAGAGCATACGAAGCTTCGCGCACAGCGAATTAAAATGACAACATTTAGCACTGGCAATGCTACAAAGATATTGTCTACGGAATCTTCAGTTTTGAATAGATTAGAATCGGTGATGCAGCTAGGACTTTAAATTTTAAACTGATCTTGAATTATCCCCATTCCGCCGATTTCGACGTCCCTATCTACGTCTGGAAAGCATAATGGCTCCAAGATGTTGTCTGAATCGAATGCTTTAATTTCTCATAAATGTTCCTTATAAAAGCCGAAAATTTGCACCTAATGGTATCATGTAAAAGTATATATCTCTTTTAAGCGTAAGCTGTCTTTCAAGTGAAAATTGGGATACTCAAAATTCGTGAAACCTGAGAAGATGCCAAAACTGAATTCCATTTCTAGACGTCATAGTTCGTGTCATAACTTTGTGCTTTCGTTTGCTATTTTGAATCGAAAGCGCGGTATATGACACAAGTTACGGCATCTCAATTCAACGACTATCAGCCTCCATTAAGAAGTATCATGTGAAGATAAATCTATTACGAAGACTGCCTGTAGTTCGCTCTATAAAACTTAAGATCTTCCCCCCCCTCCCCCCATTCTGATGAAACTTCTAAGATACAACAGGCCACGTTTCTTAGTAGGAGGTGCAAATACGTAACGGTTGGACCGTGGAAAAATGCAAATAGCAACGCAATAATTATAATCGTTTTTAAATGATTTTGGCTATTCTAACGTAGCTTGCAAAAATGTATCCAAGCTTAATCTGGCCTAAGAATACGTACAGATTACATTACGAAATATCATTTGGTTTATGAAATTAATGGTTACGTGACATCAGACTGCAATTTCTCAAGTTGTGAGGAAAATAGAGTCAATGGCGCAAACATCGTCTTTGAATCGCTTATATTGGATGCGAACAGTTATAACATTCGTTCCTCAACCATGTCCAATAATATCAAACAATTTACACCAATATCGGAAGTTGGTGTAACTGAGGGAAGGGGGCATGAGCGAATCAACCGCCCTCCCTTGAAAAAATGAAAATTACAAATAAATCCTCTGGGCTGAGCATTATTTTATGGGCTATGGCACACACACATACCTTTTACACTAGAACTTCAAGTTAGTCACGTCAACGACCCTGGACTGATATAAATTTTATTAATGGCAAATAAATTCCTTAATTATAAAATATAATATCTACTCAGATATTTGAACTTCTGGGATCTCAAAGATTATGTCAATTAATAAAATCCAGGGCCGGCCAAAATATTTTCACTTACAAAATGTTAAGATAAAATATTTGTATCCCCCTATTTTTTTATTCTTTAGAAAACGAATTCTTTACTCGAGCTACCGAATTGTTTGCAAGAAAGTTCCCATAATTTCAACTGTCCAAATTTACGTCGGTTCTTTAATGCAGCGCTGGCCATAACGAAAACATTAACTTAAAATTAATAATTTACTTAACAAAAATTTAACATTAATTCAATTGTTAACTTAATCACTAATTCATAAATCATTAAAAATATAAATTAATGAATAACTTAATAAATTTAATATTAATTAAACAATATTTAACTTAACAATAACAATATTTAACTAATCAATTAAATTTAATATTGATTAATCAATAATTAAATTAATATTGATTAATCAATAATTAAATTAATATTGATTAATCAATAATTAAATTAATATTGATTAATCAATAATTAAAATTAATATTGATTAATCAATAATTAAATTAATATTGATTAATCAATAATTAACTTAACATTACTTAATTACAATTAACTTAATATTGACAGACTTTCTTTCCCTTGCGAGAATATGTTAAGCGTGTCTGACACCGGCAGACTAATAGCAAAGAACTCACGTTGTTATTAGTTAAAATTAAATAAATTAAAAAATGCCGCTAATTTGAATGATTTGTTTACATGTAAATTTCAGAAACCATGTACATTTCTGGAAATACACCAATTCGGTTTAATAAATTTATTTTCTTTAAAATACTTATCAATTTTTGTGAAATTTTGTAGACTATAGGTGTTGATTCCAAAATTTTTTCCAGGGGTTCAACTTCTTAGTGTTTGTAAGCAACTTTTGGTCTAAAATAAAATAAATTAGTATTATAATAAAATCTAAAGTGTCAAACTTCAAATGAAATAACTATATCGTTCGCAAATTTAACAAAGCAACTAAAGTTTAAAAATATGTATATGAACATATATAAAATTTAATCATAAACATCTATAAAATAGCTCTTGTGTTAGCAACAATTAAAGATGTGTAAAATTATAAAAGTATTGGAAATATTGATTAAACGCTTGTGATCTGCCTTACCTTTTCCTTATTTACATGGTAATATACTATTCAGTTTCATACTGCATTTTAAACGCTAGCAATATTTAATATTTTTAACCACTCGAA
>QLNU02013987.1:41807-65893 GCA_006491805.2 Dysdera silvatica
TTGATGTTGGTGGGGGTTATAACCCTTATTGATATGACATTTTGCATATATACACATAAATATATGGCGTTGTAGCTCTGTAACCCCCCCTTGTAAGCCTGTAACCGACTTTATAAACGTTCTGCTACGCCTATGCCATGTATTAGCTATTTTATTTCATTTTAATTATTACATGAAAATAGTTCTAAAAACAAAACTAAAGAAAAAGTTCACGGCGATGGAATAAGGCTGTTTTTTAAAATATTTTGACAGTAAGAAAAGTTGAAAAAAATGCAGAAAAAATTTATTTTCAACTTAAGTTTACTTTAAACTTGTATGTGTTTACGTATGCTCTGATGACATGGGTTTAATTCGATTGAACTTACTGAATATGAGCACGGATTTAAGATAATAACAATTAACATCTAATTAAAATCGATTTAGAGACAAGGTTTGTGTTGTTAGTTGCATCTTCTTGAAAGCCTGTGAAATTTCAACTAGTTTTTCTTAACAATTAGAGAGGAAACTGAGTGATATACAGGCTGAGTTTAAATCACCGCACGTAGGAAACATTTTTGAAATACCCAGCTGTTCACTTGCCGTATAACGAACAACAAAAGTAAAATTTACAGTATTCTTACGCTCGGTGATAAACAGTTTGTTAGAATTGGCGGCCTAACGCTATTTCTAAAATCTCGCTCTAATTAATATGACAGTATCTTGGAAACATTTTAGTTCTCAGAAGTTGACAGGAGAAGTCAAAATCTCCGGAACAGAAGTAATGTAAATTTACTTTAAGATTTACCATGACAGCTGTTCTGAAGACTCTAATCGTCTAAAAACCAAGTTTTGTGTACATGGCATCTTTCAACCTCGACCAGTGTCAAATTATCACTATAGGCCGATGTTTGCAAAGCTTTGCACCCTCTTTCGTAAATATTCGTTTAATTGCGTTTACCTACTTGCAGCAACTCAGTCATCATGTCGGAAGTTTTGTAGAGAAAACTGTAAACTGTCTTCTTTATAGATTTAACTCAAAACAACACTTTTCAATGTATGTGGTAACTTAGACGCCGGTACTCGGGTCATATACCCGGATTCAAAATTACAACGAATGTTCAAGCATATGACGCGAATTATAACATCCAGAATGGAAGAGTTTTAGAATCTTCCCATGTTTGGTGGAGTTTTAATATCCTTATCTTGTTAGCAAATTTTGCCTTGTGCAGTCTTTGTAGAATCGTATTTATTTATTAAAATATATCTTCCTAAAACTTTATCTTCCAAATATGGATTAGAATGTTTTATTCTCTATTGATTTTGCTATTTTTTTTTTTTGGTTCAGTCTCTTCTTACAGTGGTAAGAATATGACTTTCAAAAAAGAGATATTTTCATCTCATTGTGTGATTTCTTCATTGTATGTTATTTAAACAATATATGCTCCAACATTTCGTTAACTTTATATTCGAAAATTAATATGGCTATCATACAGTGCTGCAGAGGAAAGCGTGCTTGTGCTAAAAATGTATCCCTCCTTACTGCGCCCGATTGCGTGACATCAAAACTTTCATTTCTCAATTTATTGGGTTCCGTATGAAATGACAGAACAAATGAAGTTCTCCCCATAGCTGAATAATTCCATATACTATTTTCTTATAACTTCACAAAAGATATTTTCTTCTTTTATTGTACTTCTAATTTTGACAAGAAAAAACATTGACGATATTGCGCATGCTATACGACAGGGTTCTTCTCAAAATGTTCTCCGCGGAGCATTTGCAGCTCCGCGAAACTTTTCCAAATACTACGCGTGCTCAAACATTGAAAAAAATCGTTGGATTTCCTATTACAAAAGTTGTAAAAAAAGCCAGATTTATGAAACATTCCCGCTGGTTGCTGAATTGAAAATTTTTCAGCTAAAGAAAGTTTTAAAGCCGCTTCTTTCAAAAAATTTCGAGAAATACTATTGAGAATACGCCCTATTGTACTGCGCGATAAATAATTAAATAATAAACGTCTTAAATGTTCATTTTTTAATGAACCAATTATTTTACATGCGTCTGAAAAATTGCGTTTTTAACTGTTATGTAACATCTGCCATCTGTATATTCTTCCCCCAACTAAGGGTCCCCAAATTGTCTTTCGTAAGCACGACTAGGGCTATAATGAACAGAAATAAGTGCCAGCTATGTTAATTTGGATAAAATATTTATAAGATACCAAATTACCTAATTATTATCAAATGCGATTTCAATTTGAATTGTTTCGTCAAAACGGCTTGATGAAAGAATTTTTGTTCTGATACAATATACTTTTCTGAGGTATAACAGTAATTATGTACCTATGTATGATGAAAATTCAATAGAGAACCCTTGATGAATATAAGCGCATTGGGATCCCAAAATCTGCCCCATTAAAGAGAAATTCGGAATAATTTGATATCAATGTTTTCAGTAGTCTAGCACAGTGGTTCCCAACTCAATTTAAGCCGCGGACCACTTTTCCACTTCAATTGGACCCGCGGACCACTTTGAAAAATTCTCAAGAGTTTGAAGCAAAACCTTAAAAAAAAGGGGGAACCGCGTTTTCTCTGGGGGAAATGTGTTTGTAAAATCTTTCTTTAGTAAAAAAGAAATAATAAACAGAAAAAACAAAACAAAATCTAATGATAACATTACAGTGGAACCTCGTTAAGGCAAAGACGAATTACTTTTAATACGAACCGTTTTCTGAAGTTCCATCAGATTGTAAAATACTACAAATATACCATCAATTTCATTTTTATAATTGATTTTAATATTTAATAAATAATTTTTATAAGTATTTTTTTTTAATTTTTTTTTTAAATGAACCGTCTCGTGGACCACCAGTTGGGAACCACTGATCTAGCAGATCCTCGAGTCATTGCTGTATCTACAATTCTCCAAGTCTTTGAACTCTATGAATGCCACGATAGGAAGAAAAGTTTTGAGATCTTTTAATGTAATTAATGGTGTAATATTGATAAATGTTTGTAGCAGAACAATCGATTTTTTGCACGAAATTTTTCATGTTTATGCTAAGGTAAAATAAGTAAATACTTTCTGACCTAGGAAGACAGGAGAATGGAGTACCCCTTAGCTGAGTATAAATAACGCGATTACGGAGTATAGACTTACATTCCGATGAGAGAGGCACAGCACTCGAAAATGAATCAATTCCACTTGTTACGGAAAGCATTCAAAGGCATAGACTCTAATGCCTGCTGCATCTCTGCACATTAATATCTTGCAGTCTTGGATGGAAGATTCGATGATCAAAAGAACGTTTCCAGAAGATTCGAACGATATGATCAACAAAGAGTTCATATCCGGTGTACCTGAAGGCCATTGCATCTTGTCAAAATTCATGAAATGCCCTTCTAATCGTGTTCTAGTCATGATTCTTTGAGGAGATACATGTTTTTGTTGGAAGAGTCTATTGTTCTGTGGGTGCATGACGACTATAAACTGTTAGATTCAAATAGCGAAAAATCAGTAATAGATACACAGTTTTTAAGCAAATTTTAAAAAAAGTACCACAAACCAATTAAGTGTCATGTAGTTTTAATAGCGGATATAGGATGAAAAGACAGCGTGAAGTTCTTGGTTAGTAGAGATGCAGTATATTTGGATAAGAAGTTATAGTGAACCGAGGCGAAATTGGAAATTGATTTGCAAATCAGTGCAATAGCCCGTAGGGTCATTTTATCAGCTCCATTTCATAGAAGTGGTTTGAGAAGTAGTATGAGCCAATAACATTAGCGTCAATAATTATTGCTAATAATTATCGTTTTGTAAAGCAAAATATGCCGGCTGTAAATTTTTAAGTACGAGAACCCGTGTGTGCTTTTAAATTATATCAGCGTATTAGACACAAATATAAGTATATATTTCTCATATTACATAATTCCAATTATCTCGTTATTATTTGATATCTTTTATAATTATTTACTGATTTTGAATGATTTTCTGCCGACAGGTCTTCTTACCTCAGCTGTATGTCGCAAATGTTGTGTTAATGAGCATTCGACTATATATTTCGGCTCCATCTAACATATTTTGATAAATTAAAGCGTTTTATGCAAATCTATTTCAAGGGATGCAGTTTAACGTCATACAATTGAATCAGAAGGCAACAAGAGACACACTTGAAACGAAATGCGAACCGGTTCAACAGATCTTACAGTCCTTTGTGTTTGCTAATTTTCCATAGCAGTATCTGCTGCAAAGGTACAGTTAAAAACGTGTAAGAATTTTATCTTCAAGGCATAAGATATATTTCACAACCCTCAATAATAAATCAAAATTTATTTGAATTGTAAAAAACATACCTTGACAATTGAAAAGCATATTCTAAATGCTTTTTGCGCTAATCTTTTTGACCTAAGTGCTTCATTTCTGTCTTTTAGCAACCTGTGAACATATGTGCATAAGCGTAAAATTTAATGGGAATATAGTATTTTTAAATCAAATACCAAAGCAGAAATGTTAGAAATAAAGTAATGATAAAAATAGAACCCATTCATAACATTGTTAAATAAATTTTAATGCATTTGTATACTAAACTTTCTATTGATTAACCTGCTTGCAAGCGCCACAATCCTCAGTAAGTGACGATATCTCAATTTAAACCAAAGCTGAAATCGCTCAGGTACTGAAAATCGTACCTCCTTAAAAACTCTTATACTGCGGACCAATTGCACCAGGTAGGTAGCACAAAACAAAAGCGGCGCAGATGATAGGATTTACTGGCTCCTAAGCAGTTTAGCAGATCAGGATGTGTAACACCAATCGTAGCACCGATGGTTAACTTGGCTGCAGGCAGCACCTGCTAAAGCATCGGAATAATGAAAAGGCACGTATAAAATATTCTTTTACGCCTAAATGAAAAATTTGTATGACAATCTGTGAGTCATAACTGATAAGATTCTTGTTATTTTTCTGAATGCCGAACAAAATAAAAGAAAGAGCACTAAAATAAATTAGAAAGAAATAATAAAGGTGAAGGACAAAAAGGAAAGTAAGAATAGAGAAGTTGTCAGAAGGAGGGGATTTTTAAATTAAAGAAAGTTGAGAACGCAAAGAAAAGGAAATATAAAATAAAAAAAAAGCGAGTAAATAGAAAGTATAAAAAAAGAGTAAAAATGAATATAACTTAATAATAGATGAGAAGATTTTGAAACGTTTCGGGAATTACTGTTTTTCTTTACCTAGCGAATTGCTGAGAAACAATTCTACTAAACTATATAAAATATTAAATGACTATTTTTATAAATTTTCCGGTAGAGAAAATGGTAAAAGAAATAATACAGACACACTAGCGTGGTTTAAATGTAGAATAAGCAGAAATAAATGACGGTCATGCTGATTTGGATAACAGGATAAATAACTTTTTTATTGTCTATTCATAATCGAATTAAATTTAAAATGTGCCATTGCTGCAAAAATCTTTTAATAAAACCATGGTGATATTCTGACATTATATTTAATATATTTTTGAGCTAAATTAATGAAATTCATACCTAAGCATAATACCAAACCGATGATATGATCCTGCAGATCGATCTCTTTTTCTCATATATATGTATCTCGCAAATATTGTGTTAATAGGTATTAGACTATATATTTGGGCTCAGTAAAACCTACTTTGATTAATTCAACCGTTTTCTTCAAATTTATCACAATGGATGCAGATATACATTGTACCCAGGACTTAGAAAAGTTATCACAAAAATTTTAACACGTTTGAATATGGGTATGTATTGCAATGACTAAAAGAGACTGTTTCCTTTGCAAAAAAAATTCATATATAAAATAAAAGGATTTAAATTATGTGATTTTAAAAAATACACAAGCAGTGTTATTAATATAATAAGTTTATAAATAATATGAAGTAGCATGTAATCGATTTAATCTTAACAAAAAATAAAAAAAATCCCCACGAGTAGATTAATGCCGAAAAATTGAAAAATAAAAAATATATATATATGTAGCAATTTCATCTCCCTCTGTTGTAGCCTGATGTATGCGCCCCCATGTGCAGAGTGATTTATCAACAGAAAATGTTATAACCCTGTTCAATAAATTTTGAAATCTTTCAGCATTCCAAGATGACCCATAGAAAATGTTATTTCATACTGAAAATTTGAATGAAAATCTGCGGATCATTACTGATAAAATTCTTGTTATTGGTCTGAATGTCGAACAAATAAAAGACAGAGCTCTAAAACAAAATAAAATAGAAAGAAGTAATAAAGTTGAAGGACAAAAAGGAAACTAAGAATAGAGAAGTTGTCGAAAGGAGGGGATTTACAAATTAGAAAAAGTTGATGAAGCAAAAGAAAGGAAATACTAATTAAATTAAAAGAGCAAGTAAATAGAATGTACAGAAAAAGTGTAAAAATGAATATATACTCACTTAATAGCATGAGGAGTTTTGAAACGTTTCGAGGACTGCTGTTTTTCTTTATCTAGCGAATTGCTGAAAAAGAATAGCACTGAATTATACCAAATATTAAATGACTATTTTTATAAATTTTCCAGTTAAGAAAATTGTAAAAAAAAATAATACAGACACACTAGAACGATTTAAATGTAGAATAAGCAGAAATAAATGGCGTTTTACTCAATTTAGTAACATGATATATGGCCTTCTTATATTCTAATCATAATCGAATGCAAATTAAAATGGCCTATTACGGCAAAAATGTTTTAATAAAACCATGGTAATATTCCGATATTAATTTTAATGTATTTTTTTGATCTAAATTAATAAAATACATACCTAAACATGAAACGAAATCAATAAAAACTCCTTGATGTAAGTAGGTATATTGAAACACCAAAATTGGTGGCGTTAGATAGCTATTCGGTGTCAAATGCGGTACGAATAACTAAATAATGCCAGAGATTTTGGACTCATTTTTATTAGTAAATTTTCACGACATTGGCTTGCAGGAGAAATATGATGAAAAGTTACGATGCAACTTATATGTGTGTCAGAGAACGTACTTTTTTCTTCAATAAACTATTTGTAATGACAAAAAAGCTTCTCCGCAGCAGTAAGAACAATGCCTTTAAAATCATTTCTTGGGCGATCCTTTTATATATAATGCCGGTTTCATTATTATGCTGGAGATGCACACAGGGATTTAGGCCTATTTTTCGAAATTAAAAAGAACATGCGTTTTAAAATAGATGCAAAAAATTAAATATTTGAACCGAGTTTTACAAAGCTTATCAGAAAATAATATATTTTCACACATGCACGTTTATGTCTCTGGCTATTAGCAAATATAGTAGAAAAGTAACTAACGATGTTTTTCATCTTATGGACAAGACGCGTCCTGGACTAAACCCTGTTTGGTTAAGAGTTTCATTTTTGTTTTTTACTTAGAATTCGAACAATGTAAAGCAATGGTTGAATAGTTAAAAAAATTAAATATTGTTAGCCTTTTAAAATGCAGTATAAAACTAAATAATATATTAGCATTTAAATAAGGAAAGGGTAAAGCAGGTCACACAAATTTAATCAATATGTTTAATACTTTTATAATTTTGCACATTTTCAATTGGTTGCTAATACAGTAGCCATTTTATAGATTTTTAACATTAAATTTTACGTATATTCTCATACACGCGTTGAAACTTTAATTTCTTTATTAAATTTGCGAACGATTTAGTTATTTCTATATAGAATGCTAATTTATTTGAGACAAAATGTTACGTACTAACACCAAAAAATACAACCCCTGGAAAAAAGTTTGGAATCAACATCTATTGTCTAAACAATGTCACTAAAATTAATAAGGTATTCTAAAGAAAATAAATTTATTAAACCGAACTGATGTATACCCAAAAATGTATGTTGTTTCTGAAATTTACATGTAAACAGATAATTCATATTAGCAGTATTTATTTAATTATTTAATTTTAACAGACCACTTGATTTCTTTACCATTAATCTACAGTCGTCAGACACGCCTTACATATTTAGGCAAGGGAAAGAATGTCTGTCAATATTAAGTTAATTATAGATTAATTTTAAGTTAATTACTGATTAACCAATCTTAAGTTAATCAATTATTAATATTACGTTGATTATTGGTTAATTAATATTAAGTTAATATTAATTAGGTTAAGTTAATTATTAATTTATTTATGTTAAATTATTAATTAATTTATTAGTGTTAAGTTATTTATTAATTTATTAGTGTTAAGTTATTTATTAATTTTAGGTTAATATTTTCGTTTTGGCCAACGCTGAATTAAAGAACCCACGTTAACTTGTATAGTTAAAATTATGGGAATTTTCTAGCAAAGATTTCGGTAGCTCGAGTGAAGAAGTCATTTTCCAAAGAATAAAAAAAATATGGGATATAAATATTTTATCTTAACATTATGTAAGTAAGAATATTTTGACCGACCTTGGATTTCATTAATCGATATAACCTTAGAAAACGCGAAAGTTTACATATCTGAGTAGATATCGTCTTTTATAAAGACGGAATTCATTTGCCATTAAAAAAATTTATATCAATCCGTGGGTAATTGGCGTGACTAACCTGATGTTCCAATATAAAAGGTATGTATGTGTGCCATAGCTCATAAACTTGTGCTCAGCTCATTGGATTTATTTGTAATTTTCATTTTTTTAAGGAGAGGCGGTAGATTCGTGCTTGGGAGCCCTTTCATAGTTACATCAACTGTCGATATTGGTGTATATTGTCTGGGATTATTGGACACGATCGAGGGACAAATATAATATCGGTTGTCATCCAATATAATCGATTGGAAGACGATGTTTGCGTCATTGACCCCATTTTCCTCCAAACATATAAAATTGCAAACAGAATTATCGTAATCATTAATTTTGTAAACCAAATGAGATATAAACAGGTGAGCGTTTATAATTAAAATTTCATAGTGTAATCTGTACGTATTCATAGGATAGGTTAAGTTTGGGATACAATTTTGCAAGCTGCGTTGGAGTTCCAAAACCCTTTCAGTACGATTATAATTATTGCATTGCTGGCTTATATTTTTCCACAGTCCAGCTGGTAGGAAATAATATATATATATAATCGTATATAGTTGAAGTTGTACGTCCTACTAAGAAATATGGCCTGTCGTAGCTTAGAAACTTTCATCAGAATGAAGGAAAGACTTTAAGTTTTATAGAGCGAACTTCAGGCAGTCTTCAGTAGATATATCTTCACATGACACTGCTTAATGGATGTTGGCATTCATTGAATTCAGACGACGTAATCCGTGTCATACACAGCATTTTCGATTCAAAATGGCAAACGAAAGCACAAGGATATGACATGAACTACAACTTCTAGAAATGGAATCCAGTTTTGGCAACTTCTCAGTTTTAATAAAATTCGAATATTCTTGTGTTGTTCCTAATTTTCATTTGTCCGAAAGTTCACGCTTAAGAGAGAAATATACTTTTCACATGATATCATTAGGTGCTAATTTTCCGCTTTTATCAGGAGAATTTATGAAAAATGAAAGCATGCAATACAGACACCATTTTGGAGGCATTATCCTTTCCAGACGTTGATAGTAAGGTTAAAATCAATGGAATGGGATTAAGATTAGTTTAAAATTCGAAGTCATAACTGAACTACCGACTCTAATCGCCCCGAAACTAAAGATACCGTAGACAGCACGTTTCGGGCGTTACCAGTGCTAAATGTTGTCCTTTTAGGTTGCTTTGTGCAAAGCTTTTTATCCTCTTTCATAATTATTCTCTTGATCATGTTTCCCTACTTAAAGAAACTCCCAGAATATTGGAAACTCTTCTCTTTATAGAATTGCATTAATTTATTAAAATTTATCTCACTTATATAGGTTTTATTTTCCACAGTTTAATCAGTAATTTTTATTCATTTTTCTACTTATTTTTATGTTTCATTTAGTTTCACATTAGCAATATATGAATCTCAAGTTAACGTAGGGTATTTTCTTCTCAATGGATAATTACATTAAAACATCTCATTTAAAAAATACATAGTACAGTATTTTGGTAACGTCAGATTTACAACACATTACTTCAACAATATCATGTACTTTGCTATCTTATAGCATATTAGAAAAAACATTCTTTTAATAGATACCTTCTCTTACCTTCGCTGAGCTTGACAGTGTGAAATCCAAGATATCCAATCTCAATATATTCATCGCTGCCTGAAATGACAGGCGAAATAAAGATTGCAACGTATCTGAAAAACTCTATAGTCTTTACTTCCTTCAGTCTTTTTTTCTTATTTGTGTGGGGCGCTGTTTTCTCCATTTTAATTTTCTCATGCTTTTGGAAAATTTGAAACTAAAACGGCAAATTCATTTTAAGTAATTCAAATTTATTTATGTTACCCTGAAAATTGTTCATAATGATCTGTTTATAAAAATCAGGAGTACATTGACAGAATTTTTTTTGTGAAGATATATGAACTGTTCTGAAATTGATTGATATTTTCCAGCCATGGAATCAAATTAAAGTAATGTTAAAATCTAATCTACACATCAGGCATAATCTCAATTATTGTTACTATATATATATATATATATGTGTGTGTGTGTGTATAAAATATATATTGATAAGGATTATGAGATGTAATCACCATCAACGGTTAAATATATTCTTAGACGACATTAAAAATATAACAATATAAATGTACATGAAAAATTGGAAGATTTCCCAATACCAAATATTTTGTCATTCTGATTTGTAATACATATAATAAAATTTATATGAGATATAATACATATAATATTATAATAGAGTAAATAAGTGTAACGTTTCCAAATGTTAAAACTATTTTCAAATGAATTAGATACTTTCTGGAATACCTAGCATTCGAAAATGCAGATCCATTCTATAAAGTGTATCGGTTTATAACTTCGAACACATAAATTAAATTCAAGTTTTGATGGCTATAATTGGCTCACTGGCGCACAGTCGTAAACAAGTTGCTGTCGTTGGGTATGTAACCACTATTGATGATATTTTATATATCTACACATGAATATATGGAGTTGTATTTCTGTAACCCATTATATGCCTATAACCGACTTCATAAAATTTCTGCTACGCCTATTCCAAGTATTAACTATCTTATTTTATTTTAATTATTATAAGAAAATGGTTCTAAAAACAAAAATAAAGAAAAAGAGTACGGCGATGGAATAAAGCTATTTGTTTTAAAATACTGTGGGTGCAAGAAAAGTACAATGAAACCTGGAAGAAAAATTTATTTTCACCTTAATTGTTACTTTAACCTTGTATGCGTTTACGTATGCTCTGATCGCATGGTTTTAATTCGACTGAAGTTACTGAACATGGACACGGATTTAAAATAATACCTGTTAACATTTAATTGAAATCGATTCGGAGACCAGGTTTGTGTTATGTATCTTCTTGTAAGCCTGTGAAATTTCAGCTAGTTTTCACATAACTATGAGAACAATAACTGAGTGATATATAAACAGATGGGTGTGTGCAGTTTAGTTTCGGGGAAATATTTATGTTCACTTGCCATAGAGTAGTCACCAATCCTTTAAAACGAATATAATTTTTGTGCTGTAATTTTATAATTTTATACAATTTTCCACAGGAAAACTCTGAAAGTAAGGCGATATAAGATCGTAGTTTTACCTTACACTAAAGAAGATGTCCCAAAACTTTCACCAAATAAAGTTTCTCATATCTAATATGGCATGCCACCCAAAATCAAAATTTGCAATATGTTGCAGCGCTCTTGGGCATTGAATCTGGAATGTGCATTAAATAAGCTATTCAGAAAACTCTACTAAATATAATTTCAAATAGCACTATTTAATGGAAGCTGATAATCGTCGTATATGACTAGATACTAATTTTGTCTTTTAGCAGGAAAATTAATGAAAAATGAAACATCTTTTCATCCACTGCTGACATCACCTTGGAGACATCGTTGTTTTCAGCAGATGAGAGAAGACGTCAAAATCCCCGGAACAGAAGTGGTGTAAATTCAATTTAAAATTCAAGATCACAGCTTTTCCGAAAATTCTAATCGTCTAAAACCCAAATCTTTTGTAGACGGCATCCTTTAACCTTGACCAGTGACAAATGATCATTATAGGCCGATGAGTGCAAAGCTTTGCACCCCTTTTTTTTAAAGTATTCGCTTAATCGTGTCTACCTACTTGCAACAACACTTAAGATGTAGGTAATTTTATAGAGCAAACTGTAGAGTGTCTTCTTTATAGATTTTACTTTAAAACAACACTGTTTAATGGATGCTGTTAATCGTTGAACTTAGATGACATAATCCGTGTCATACACCTAACCTTCCATTCAAAATGACAAACGGAAGTCTAAGAATATGGCACAAATTATAACGTCCAGAAATGGAGTTAGAGTTTGGCATCTTCTCAGGTTTGATGGATTTTTAATATTCTTGCGTTGTGTCTAAATTTTGACTTGCACCATCTGTTCATTGTAGAATTGTATTTATTTATTAAAATTTAGTTTCTTCAGGTTTTATTTTCCACAGCTTGATTAGAATGTTTCGTTCATTATTCATTGTTTCTGTGTTCAGTCTCTTTCTATAGTGGTAAGTATATGAATTTGAAAGGAGATATTTTCATCTCGTGGTGCGATTGCTTCATTCTATCTTTTTTAACACTCTGATTGCTCAATTTTTCTTTATCGAAGTCGCTTCAACAATTGCATATTTTTTTATTACATATTTCAAATCTACATGTATTTGAGAGTTAAAATATGTAGCACATTTTTGTAAATAAGATTTTTTTAATATAAATTTCATGCATAAGTACAGGCTTCCATAAAAATAAATTTTAAGAGTAATCATATAAAGACAAAAATTCTGAAAATAAATCTTGTTTAAATTTCGAATTACTTTACAGAATACAAATACAAAGCATGTGTACTAATGAAAGCCACTCACTGAACGCTTCCTCCAAACCATATTCTGAATATAATAAAAGATAACAACGGGAGCGCTTGCAAAATCGTTTAGTGAACTATATGCAGATATGAAAATTTAGTTGAAAATAACAACATTCGTTGACCAAAACACGACTCAAAATCTAAATATTGTGGGCAATTTAATTTAATTAATGGTGCAATATTGATAAAAATGCGCAGCAAAACAATTATTTTTTGGCATAAATATTATCATGATTATGCTGAAGTAAAATAATTAAATACTTACTTACCTACGAAGATAGGATAATGATATACCCACTAGTTGTGTATAGATGCATCTAGATACAAGCATCTCTTAGATTGGACAGTAAGTTAAATTACAGTTTGAAATAGATTACTGATCAGTCTAAGTGGCTTCTGAGTCATTTCTATCTGCAATTAGTCCCAGATATCGAATTCAGCGAAAGATGCGGTAGACGGATGAGCTGGGCACAATAGCGGTTAAGACATAAAAATATTCAAATTTTATTACAGATAGTTTGAATGTCACAAAAACACAAGACATACATTTTCACATGACATTAAAAATAATTACTAAAATTAAATAATCAAGTATTTACTGATTTAGAATGAAAGTGCACTAGAAGCCATGATTTGAGCATATATGCGCAATGGAAAATCTTTGTTGAGAATATAGACGATGCATTCAAACACATAGATTTATTAAATTGGAAAGCGGTCCTAAATCCGATTTGAAAAGATTTTGTAATCAGACTAACAAGGGGAACCCACAGTGAGTGCCTCGCCGATTTTGATGAGTTTTTTTTTGATGAAATTAGAGCCAAAATAAAAAAATAAACTATATGCCCCAAAATATCCGGACAGGTTGGATTTTTTAATTTTTTTGAATTTCCTAAAAACTACTCTGCCAATTGTTCTCTAACTTTGAAGATATATAGAACATGCTTGAATGCACACTTCTCAATAAAGTTTCGGTGACTTGTGCATTTAGGGGACCAACAAAATACTGACAAAACAAAAAAATATATTTGATCACCCTGTATCATAAAAAGCTGGAAATTATTTGTAACTTTCAGAAAATATTTAACCAGCTATGCTTAATGCCTGTGTGCATTTTTGTAAAATAAACATGTATATTCATGAAGATAGAAACGTTTCTTTAAGAAAACCCAAATTTTGTCACATATTTTTTGCTTATAATATCCACAATTTTCAGTCAAATTTCACGAAACTTACAGAACATTTGTCAACGTACAAGAAAAATATTATACTTAAATTAGAAATTAATATATTGAATACACGATGAGATATGAGCATTTGAAGAAAATAATTTTTTACTGCGCATGCGCGAAAGATATGAATAACTTTCTTTCATAATTTTGTAGTCAATAGTATAGGGCAACTTAAAAAAAATACCAGTGGGATATCTTGAAAATTCAGAAAGTTATCGATGATATAGTGAGCCGTATTTCTCTAATTCTCTGAAAGTAGCTAGATGATAAGGGTTTTTTCCACAAATTGTCATATTCCAAATTACCAAACACCCCTGTTCTGAAAATGAAATATTCCAGATTTATGCAAATAAGGATCAAAAGTATCTGGACACCTGCATGTTTTGCTTCTCCTTTACAGAAGTCAAAAACCTTGCTTGGTGCGGGATGACGATTGTTATCCTTGCGCCATAAAAATACAACAAACCAACAAGAAGTCAAAAATGACTATGAAGTGGGACCACCTTTTGTTGCAGTGATGACTGCCACTCTATCGGGGAGGCTATCTACTAGTTTCTGGAATTTTTCAGTAGGAATTGTACGCCATTCTTGCAAAAGAATATTAGTCAGCTCGCAGTCGACGTTCTAATTCATCCAATAGGTGTTCTATGGGATTTAGGTCTGGGCTCTGAGCAGGCACGTCCAATTCCTCAACATCCATGTCAGCAAACCAGCTCTGTACAGCCCTTTCTGTGTGGATAGGAGCACGATCTTGTTGCAACAAAAATGGACCCACTCCAAACTGTTGTCACAATGTAGGCAGCATGGGATTGTCTAAAAAGTCTAGCTAGCTTTCCTTCTTCAGAATTCCCTTCACAGGAATCAGAGGGCCAAGCCCGGATCATGAGAAACATCCCCAAACCATTATGTTTCCACCACCAAACTTAACTTGCGGCACAATACAGTCATATAAAAAGCGTTCACCCGGCATTCTCCACACCCAGACTCTACCATCTGATTGTCAAATAGCGTACCGTGATTCATTGCTCCATAACACTTCACGCCACTGCTGCAGGCTCCATGTTTTGCACACTTTGAATCATTGTAAGCGACGCTTGACATCGGTTGTGGTAATGCTCGTTTTATATACAGCTGCTCAGACATGAAAACCAAGACTTTGCAGTTCCTGACGAACTGTTTTTGTGCTGACGTTGCATCCAGAGGCTTTTTGAAAATCCGCACGAACTTTTTCCGCCGATTTCATGCGGTTCGCTTTCACAACTCTCTTCAGCACTCTGCGTTCCCTGTCTACTAGACGAAGTGGTCGACCAGGTCGTGGATGCACCGTTGTAGTCCCCGTATGTTCCCACTTTACGATAACATCATTAACGGTGGAACGGGGCACTCGTAACATCACAGAAATCTCACGAACAGATTTTCCACAGCGGTGACAACCAATGACTTCACCACGTTCAAAATCGTTTAGTTCGCGCTTTCCTCCCATTTTACTTTTCTAGTTTTGAAATTATAACTGTTAACTCGTCAGACTTCTTTTATACTTGTCTGAGAGCTAGAAATTTGACGTCACTAACAGAATCCACCACATAGAACAGTATCCGGACACTTTTGATCCTCATTTGCATAAATATGGGATATTTCATTTTTAGAAAAGTGGTGTTTGGTAATTTGGAATACGACAATTTGTGGAATACCCCCTTCTAATCTAGCTACTTCCAGAGATTTAGAGAAATACGGCTCAATATATCGTCGATAACTTTCTGAATTTTCAAGATATCCCACTGGTGTTTTTTTGTCGAAGTTGTCCTATACTTTTGACTACAAAATCATCAAAGGATGTTATTCTTGTCTTTCGCGCAGCGCAGTAAAAAATTATTTTCTTCAAATACTAAAATCTCATAGTATATTGAATATATTAATTTATAATTTAATTACAAGATTTCTCTTGTATGTTGACAACTCTTTTGTAAGTTTCGTGTAACTTGACAAAACGTTGTGGATAATATATGAAAAAAAACATGTGACAAAATTTGTGTTTTCTTAAGGAAACGTTTCTATCTTCATGAATACATATGTTGGTTTTACGAAAATGCACACAGGTAATAAACATAGCGGGCTAAATATTTTCTAAAAGTTACAAATAATTTGCAGCTTTTTATGATACAGGGTGATCAAATATATTTTTCATTTTGTCAATATGTGGGTGGTCTCCTAAATGCAAAAATCATCGAAGCTTTATTGACAAGAGTGCAATCAAACATGTTATATATATCTACGGAGTTAGAAAACAATTGGCCGAGTAGTTTATTAGAAATTCGACAAAAATTAAAAAATCCAAACTGTCCGGATACTTTGGGACATATAGTGTAGATCTTAAAATACAATACAGAACGGAAAGCGAAAAAATTTTAAAACCAAAAACTAATCCTTTTTATAGGATAAAATTAACATTCGCAGGGTTAACACAATTGCTATTCTGGTGATAACTATACCCACCAGGGCAGGTTTTTGGAATGTTTTCGCGAGCAATTAATATAACTAATCAATTTTGATACTTTTTCTTCTGTACCTAAAAAAGCTCTAGTTTGAGCCAAAAACATTAAGGTAAAAATGATTAGCAATAATCCTTTTGTAAAACAAAACAGTTTCGAAGCCTGGACTGGATAATTAACCGAAGAGTTGTTGACCTGTGGTAATAATTTCTATTTGTGGCAGTTTTGGCTATTCGCAAATGCATAAATTAAATATGCAGACACATCGATTTGCAAGTTCGAGAATGTATGTGTGCTTTTCAATTATTCCAGTGTATTACAAGTATCAGTTTTTCTCATGTTACGTAGTTTCAATTATCTCGTTATTATCTAATATCTGTTATAATTATTTACGGATTTTAAATTATTTTTGATGACAGGTCTTCTTATCTCAGTTATGTGTCGCAAATATTGTGTTAATAGGTATTCGATTATATATTTGGGCTCTCTCTAACCTACTTTGATGAATTAAAACGCTTTATACAAATTTATTTCAATGGATGCAGTTTTACGTCATACTCAGGACGGATCGATGTTCTCATAAAAATTGTAACAAGTTTGCATGTGGGGATGTATTGCTGCTTCTTCGTTTGCAAAAAAAAAAAAAAAAAACCCATCACATGTAAAATATTTCAATTTAAATGTTAAGACTTTGAAAAATATACAACCAGGGATAATTAATATAAAGTAGAATATAACTGATTTAGTCGTAATGAAAAACCCTCCATGAGTTACATTAATGACCAAAATGTTGAAAATTATAAAAGAAATATGCATATACGTAGAAATTTCATCTCCTTATGTTGTAGCCTTATGTATGCACCCTCATGTGTCAGAGCGATTTATCAAGAGAAAATGTTATAACCCTGTCCAATAAATTTTGATATCCTTCAGTACTCCAAGGTGGTCCACAGAAAATGTTGCTTCATATTGTCATGAGATGAAAAGACATTATGAGAAACTCTTTTAATAGATATTCATTTCGACGCCAAAATTTTGAATCAGAAGGCAACAAGAAATTGATTTGAAACAAATTGAAAGTCGGTTCGATAGTTCTTACAGCTTCTTTTTTTGCTAATTTTCCATAGCAACGTCTGCTGCAAAGCTACACTAAAAAAGTGTCATAATTTTATCTTTAAGAAATAAGATATACAGGAAGAATTTGACCTAATCTAACAAACGGAAGGGTGTGATGGAAGAGCCCATATGGAGCATAAAAACCCAGGGCAACCTTTTTCTATCTCTAACCGTTTCCGAGTTGTGCTGGAAAGATGAAAAATATGCCTTTCGAAAAGCAAACAAAATTTGTGATATTTTCGTAAAACCTACATGCAAAATAAGCACAGACATTAGAAAAGAGCAGGAAAAAGTTCTATAACATGACTCCATTTCCATCAGGATATCTTGATTTAACGATGAGCTACAAGCGCTGAAGAATTGGTGAAGTACAAAGTAGAATTGTCACCAAATTTGTAACCGGCAATTCCGCAAACATTGAATTTGACTGTTTGTAACTAGAAGGGTGTTTGTGCAATTGCCGGTTACAAATTTTGGCGACAATCCGATTTTGCCCTTCGCCAATGTTTTAGCGCTTGTAGCTCGCCACTAATTCAAGATAACCTGATAAGAATGGTGTTATCTTATGGACCTTCTTCTGCTCTTTCAAAATATGTGCTCGTGTTGCATGTGGATCTTACGGAAACATCCAAAAGTTTTTTTTTTAGACTTGGTGAATTTTCTTTCTTTCCACCATAACTCGCAAAAGATTAGAGATAGAACATGGTTGCTATGGGTTTTTGTGCCCCACATAGGCTCTTCACCCTTTTTCGTTGGGCAGATCAGCTCAAATTCACCCTGTATATGCCCATCCTCTATACTAATTCAAAATTTATTTCAATTTTAAAAAGCATGCTTTGACAACTGTAAAGCATATTCTAAATGTTTTCTGCGATAATCTTTTCGAGGTGACTGCTTCATTTTTAAACCTGAAATCATGCGTGCATAGGCACAAAAATTAAGAGGAACATTCTTTTTTAAATAAAATACCAATGCAGAAATTATTAAAAGAAATTAATGATAAAAATAAAATTCTTTCGTAAAACCAAAGATTTCATAATACTGTTACATAAATTTTAATGCTTCAGCATTCCAAAATATCTATTGATTATGTTGCTTGAAAGCGTTACAATCCTCAGTAAGTGACGATCTCTCAATTTAAACCAAAGAAGAAATCGCGCAGGTACTGGGAATCGTACCTCCTTAAAAACTCCTATACTGTCGTCCAGTTACTCCATGCAGGTAGCACAAAACACAAGCAGCGCTGGTGATACGATTTACGGGCTCTTAATCAGTTTACTTACTTGCAGCAACTCTCACGATGTCGGAAATTTTATAGAAATCTGTAGACTGTCTTCTTTATAAATTTAACTTAAAGCAACACTGTTCAACATATGCTGGTAATCGTTGAACTGAGACACCGCAACTCCCGTCATACACCCTGATTGAAAATGCCAATGAAAATCCAAGAAGGTGAATTATAACATCCGGAAATGGAATAGAGTTTTAGGATTTTCACATGTTTGATGGATTTTTAATATTTTTGTGTTGTGACCAAATTTTGACTTGCGCCATCTTTGTAGAATTGTATTTATTTATTAAAATTCAGCTTCCTAAAACTGTATCTTACACATATAGATTAGAATGTTTTATTCTTCATTAATTTCGCTATTTTTTTGGTTCAGTCTCTTCCTATAGTGGTAAGAATATGAGTTTGAAAAGAGACATTTTCATGATTTTGTGATTTCTTCATTGTATCGTATTTAAAGAATATATGCTCCAACATTTCGTTGATTTTAAATTCGCAGATTAATATGGCAACTATATCATTAATTTGGCTACCATATAGTGCTTTAGAAGAAAGCGTGCTTTTATTAAATATTTTCTCTCCCCTTACTGCGGTCGATTGCCTGACATCAAAAATTTCATTTCTCGATTTATTGGGCTCTGTATAGAATGGCAGAATAAATGAAGATATCTCCATAGCTGAATAATTCCATATACCATTTTCTTATACCTTCAGAAAAACCTTTTCTTCTTTCATCGTACTTCTAATTTTGAGAAAAAAATCTTTGACGATATTGAGCATGATATACGACAGTGGTTCTTAACATGTCCTTTGCGGAGCATTTGGAGCTCTGCGAAACATTTCCAAGTAATTCGCGTGCTCAAACATTGAAAAAAATCACTGGATTTCCTACTAAAAACGTGAGAAAAAGCTAAATACATGAAATAATCCTGTTGGTTTCTGATTAAAAAATTTTTCAGCTAAAGGAAAGTTTTTCTAAATGTTTTTCGTTTATGCTTACGTAGTTAACTTTGTTCCCAATTTCTCTGAAATTTCTGAGGAATATAGCGTTTCGACTACAATAAAACTTGATAGTTGACATTTCGAAATGCTTAAAAATATCTTCCGTTGTTAATTATGCTATCGTTGGATTTATTATCTACGTTGGTGAAAACATCGTACTGACTTCACTTAGACATGTCTAGTACTGTGTTCTTTCCAAAAGTTTTTACGGAGGAAGAAATCCCATTTTTAAATGTATTTTGAAGAAATTCTCCCTTCTTTAACAAATACATGTTGTGAGAAAAATCAATAATAGATGTACACACTTTAAGCAAATTTTAAAAGAATTACCGTTAATCAATTAATTATCAATGCAGTTTTAATTGCGGAATATTTGTAACCAAATTAGTAGTTAATGGGTAATTTGGTAACTAAGTTGGTCCAATAAATTTAACATATATATGTCTAATACAGTGTTTTTAATAAGACTATACTGAAGTAATCAAGTACTTACCGATATAGGATGTAAATTGATTTGCAAACAAGTGAAATAGCCCGTAGCGATATACCACCAGCTCCAAAAGTGGTTTATGTGAAGCTGAGTTAAATATGAGAAGTATGGAAAACATCAGATTTTGCTTTTTCATTTGCAAGGAGAGATATTTGCGGGTCTTCATTTGCACAAGGTTTCTATCTAAGATTATCCTGAAAATAAGCACCTGGCTATCAATAATATGTAGTACAGTAGTATGTAATAGCCTACGCGCAATACAAAACTCTTCGCAAATGTGGAAAAGGTCCAATTATTGAAATTTTATAAGAAAAAAGAATCGAGCCAATTTCACCTGCTTGTGCTTCATTCTGAAATATTTGTTGTTATGTAGTAGGATGACTTTTCAGTAGAAAATTTCTCGCTTCACAAAGGTACATCAGCTAATAGAATAGAAATGAAATAGGGGAGACCGGGCCTGGTGTGCACGATTTTCGCATTTCGATTTTTCAATTTTTTGTTTTTAAAATCATGGGCTCAAGTAAAATTTCTTACTGTACTATGACTATTCCTTTATAAATTAATGGCTTTATTTTAACTATTGAAGTAATACTATGAGACAAAAAAAAAGTTTTAGAAAAAAATTCAAAGCGTATCAACTTAACCCAGCTTGAGTCAAGTTGATACGTCAAGTTGATTGATTCATTTCGGTACAGCCTCAACCAAACATGTTTTGGGTCTGGTTAATCAGTAAGACTCTAAAGACAAAACGTAAATGTGATTGGCAATTTATACACGTGTAAGGAGGGCTGTCTTCTCCGCAATCTATGTGTGCCCACATTTTACAGAAAATGCATTGAATCCAGCCTTGTCCCGGTTTGGATGTAGAGTAAGTTTTTAAACACACCGAGTAAAATGAACCTCCATCCACTTCAGAATCCATCCAGATCGCTTGTGTTTTTAGATTTCAACGTTTTTGTTTTTTCTCCTTTCCCTTACTTACTCAGTTTATTACTGCCATTTTCCTTTTCACAGCCGAGTAATTTAAACAATTTAATTTTTTCGTTTTCTTTTTTAATAGATTTCCTCATGTCCCTTTCTCTTATTTCGTCTACAATTCATTTTTCTTCACTGGAATTAATAACTCAATTGCTGATTCTTTTCTTTTTATTTTTATACCTTAGAAAAGTCATTTTATTTACAGATGACGTATCTGCAACTTTCCAAAGAGACATTCTGCCATATCGAATTTCGGCGTAAGCTCTCTCGAACGTTTCAGTGGGTATTTCTCCCCTTTCAGTTTCTTTCTTGTAGTTCTTCGGCATTTTTGGAGAAAAAAAAAACGAAACACGTATCACAACTCTTGTGGGTTATACTGATAAGCCGTATCAACTTGTCCTAAACGATACCATTACACTAACCTCAAAACTAAAACAAATTGGTTACAGCTACGACTATTTCTTTTTACAGAAATTCTTATCTGTTAAAAAATTAACGCCATGGCAACTTTATTTGAAAAACAGTGCAGCTATGAATTCCTCTGTAACACTTCAAAAAAGAAAGTACAAATTTACTTTCGATGGTTTAAAATTAGTTTTTACTCACAAAGCTAAATCAGTCGTATCAACTTCCTCCCGCACATGTGTGCTAACTGAGTGTGTAATGGTAATTTACCATTACTTGTCAGATGAGTATCCAACTGAGCCTTCCAAGACTCACCCGTCGAGTAAATATGATGGAAACCATTTGATTTTGAATATTTAGCCTTCAGTGCGACGTCAGCCCAGTAAATATATTGTTGGCGAACAAGCAGTTGCAGCGGGAAACAGCAACAGTGGCGCTGTAATGTAGGGAACTGAGTTTAATTATCAGTCACCATGTGGGCGATTCGCTTTGCTTCGGCTGGATGGTTTCAGTAGTGAGCTAGGAGAGCTCTGGTTGCGTGGAATGTATCGGAACTCCGTAAGCACCTATCAGTTTAGTTGCAAATTCGTTCCTGGTCCTAATGTATGCCTAGAAGGATATGGCCTGGTTTCTTTTGAAGTATGTGCATATTACTCCATGGCTGTTCATGAAATGACCATTGTAAAGATTCTGCCGAACTTCGTTCTGTTGGGGAAACAAGTCGCGGTAGCCCAGTCGACGTTTTCTCTATTTGCCTCTCATAGTGAAGGACTGGTGACTGCTTGTGCTCTAAGGAAGTAACTATGCGCACCGGCTACGAAATACTACGTACCCCTACGAAGTGCGTCGATACTAAATCAGGACTGACTAAGCCCCGTTGCAATGATTTATTAACTTTATTAAGTGGGATTTCGGGTGAACCGTTAGGGCTTTCATGATTCTTAGTTATTTGTGTAATATGTTTTAAGGTGGTATGTTAATACAAACGTAGAAATTGTACGGAATTAGTGTATATGATTTTCGATTACTCTTAAAATCGAGTAGCTTGGCACTAATTCACCGTATACGGTTGAAGATACATATAACTAATTTTTAACCTAGGAAGATACATAGTATACTTTTAGGTATCTGTTGCGAGGAATCTTGCCTAAGTTAGTGTTAGCCCTTACTGATGAGTCCTCATACATCTGTTCTATAGGCTTTGCGCTTAGAATCCCTGGGACTTCACGTTATGATAACCCAGTATTGTTTAGAAGATGTTGTTGTTGGAAGTCACGTAACCTTTGTTGATAAGTGTTTTTTTGTATTTAGGAAATTGACAATATGGAATTTGATTGATTGATAATTTGTGTTTGATCGGCGACTCGGTGATTACTGTTTTCCACTAATCGGAAATGGCCCGTAGTTTATAATATGTACGTGATATTTCATGACTGATAGAATTCGACAGTCGAGTTAAAAACCCATCATATGTAAATTTACACCCAACGCGGGGCCGTCGCAGTTGCTGTAATATGTCTCCCTAGTGATCAATTATAACACAATCCTAATCTTTGGCAGATTGCAATATAAGTCCTGGTAACCTTGCGCCATAAACGAATGAACGAGATTTAAAAATTTATTATATTTTTTGTTACTTATTATTAATTGATGGCTGCTCGCCCTGTGATAGTATCTGGATTAGATCCGCGGGGTGGGGGGGGGGGGTGGGAAGAGTTGCTTAAAACTTTTAGTGGCGCCTGTTAGAGTCCCTTCGGATCGATACCTAATTAGAGTAGTCGCATTAAAAGGTGTTAATTTAATTTGAAATATTTATTATAATCACTCCTTTAATGGATCATTTTGATTCAGGAAAAAACGAGCCTAAATCTCGAGTCGGGTCTAGCGATGGGTCGTTTCTTGAGACCTTGCGCCTTAAGAAAATAATTGAAGTTGGATTTCTGGTTTGTTACTGATAGTGTTGGTCATTTTCGAGTAAACAGTTTCGAATCTGAAGATAGTGCGAGTAAGGAGTTTAGGATTAGAATGTTACTTGTTGACCTTGCGCCCGAATCAGAAGTGGTTGAGATAACTTGGGATGACTCTGTTTTTTCTTTTTTTTTTGAGAAATAGAGTATTATGGAAAGAA
>QLNU02013988.1:8071-21983 GCA_006491805.2 Dysdera silvatica
AAGGAGTTTAATTTAAACGCAATGAGTGAATGAAAATATAAATCTGGTGTTATTTAAGATCATTGGTATTATGGCGAAAAATAATAAGTAATGACAAGCCATTATGAATCAACGTAATTGACCTTTAATAGTCATTCACACTTCGTAAGTTGGAATCTAGTAATTTGTAAGTTTGCACGCGCGTAATGGGCGCTAACTTACAGCAGGAAAAAAAAAAAGTAGGAATTGAGGGCTTCACTGCATCATAACCCATGCTGCCGAGAAACCATCTGCGTAGGGGCTATTGTCTATTTACAGGCCGTCTCTCTTCATGAGCGCACTCAACTCACAAGGGAACCTTGCGAACTGCCAGAGCTCGATTCTTCTGAATGTCGGTTTATAGGCCAATATGACCGAGTGGATGAAAGATCCAAAGTCAAATTTGGCTTAACTCGACCTGGGGGTCGAGTTACTGCCCACTGAAAATAGAGCTCACCCTGCGATGATGCTTCGCTGCATGACAGGTGAAAACAGTGTTTTGGCGTGCTGGGCAAGCATTAAGCGACAAAAGTTTTACTTTGAGTTACTTTTATTCATGTTAGAAGTTAGCTTTCTACGTTTCGTAGAAGTGAAGTCCTGGCGCATCGTAAAAGCTGAGGGTCCTTTGTAAATAATTTTAGAGACGCTTTCCAAAACCAATTAAAATTATTTATCACTGCAATATTGACATATGGAACTGATTTGAATTATGAATATAGAATATTTACATTTAAAACTGATTTAAATTATGAACATGGAGTATTTATGTATGAAAATGAATTTATGTAGATATGAAAAAAAAATTGAGGTCCCTAACTGCTGGGGTTACCAGAGTTATAACTGCGCTCTTGGCTATGATGAACTTAAAACGCTTTTAATGGAAATGAAGATCAATTAAAAAAAATTAGAAAAGTATAATAATTTTGAACAATGACTGCAACAAATGAATGAACTGCCATCACAGTCGATTTCGTGGCACACTTGGTTCGTGAAATTAAAACAAATTTCTTGCACACCGAAAAATTTTTCAGGCTTGGGTGCCGGGTACGTTGATTTCCACCAAACGTAGATTTTCATATTACAGAATTTTGGGGAAGACAGCTGATTGTAAATGAGCGAGTGTAATTTTTTGATGTTATTGCTTTCTGATAAGTTACACGATCATAATAATGCAAAAGGCAAAATCGTGTTAAGCGTTTAGAAAAATAGTTCCATTGCAGAAAGAAATATGTCACATGGCTGTGTGAGGGGTATCGTTCCGGATGGTATAATCATCAATTTCGATTGCTCTGAAAGACTGGCTTGACTAAATGCATCATCAAATATATTTTCGTCCATTTGACCTGTCCACGAATCCATAATTTGTAGAACTTTTGATGTTATGTTCGGTTTGAGTACTTCGCTGAGGAACATCTTACGTATTTCGGCAGAGGATTTGCCACTTTTGGAACATTCCAGAATAACATTAGATGGTTTAAATAACTTTTCCTATACGCGTGGACCGAAGATATACCCTTTGTTATAGATACATCCTTTGGTTCCTGATGGATGAGCAGAAATTGCAGCAATAATTGTCCAGCAGCAGAAATGATAGGTCGGATTATTACGGAATGGGATATGGCGTGAGAAGATTGAATGGTATTCGGAGTGTGCTTTTCCCCATTAATCTACAGAGTGCGCGTAGATGCCAGTTCTTTAGTGAATCCGCTGTGGTCAGTGTTTAAAACCTCATCAAAAGAATAGTTGTTCATTGCATCTGTAACCATGTGGACGAATTCTATAGCTCTATCTTCCAAAGCCGTTGTGTGCATAGTACGTTCATGCGTAACGAACTTGGTGACTCTTCTACTTGTTATGCCACGCTCTTTTTTAAATTTTAATAGAAAAATATCACTTGCGCTAAAGTTTGCGAGGTTTTCTCTCATCGCAATATTCAGAAACCATAACTTTAAATCGTCATCGTGAACTGTTAATAAAACATGTTCCCGGGCATTTTTAAACTTCTCAAATTCTTCGTCTTTAATCCTTAACAGTTTTTCACATCTTGTACCCTGGGAAGCAACATAATCCTGAAAGCGATAAATTTGTCTATGTGAAAGCATGTTGTCTTTAAAGCGATGCTGTATGCTTTTCAAGGAACGTAGTTTTCCTGACCCACTCCATGGAAATTCTTTTCATGTCTTCTAATGTGTAAGTTACGCGTGACGGCAAATTAGTTTGTTCATCCCATTCCTCATCATTCATTTCATTACCCTGTATTGCATCATACTTCATTTCATTTAAACAAATATCAAGTATATTCTCATCATTCATTTCGTATTTTAACCCGCTTATCAAAGTTTCAACAAATGTAAATATTTCTTTCGCAATATCCATCTCATAATCTCATACAAAATCAGCTGGCCTCCCGTATGTTTCGCAAACAATGCGAAAAAAGGTATTTTGCTATGGTGGAAAAGGAAGACATGGTGACAAATAAGGCTTGAAATTCCACGCTTTCCAACAAAAAAATTAAAAAGGTCAAAGGTGATGAAAGCACAGGCAAGTGATGATTGCTTCTGATTTGAAAATTGAAGGATATTTATTCAAGACTGGTTTACGTACGAAGCTGCTTTTTCGAGTTCTTCGCCAAAAATGATCTCAAAGTTTGTCAATTATGCAAAAGTAAGGTAAAAACTTCAAATATTGTTTACTTTTACACCAGCATATACAGTGTATAATTATTTCAGGTACAACTAAAATGACTATTATAAATATGTGCTATATTTTGTTCATATGTATTATTTTTTCTACGTTAACGTTTGGCGCTTAAATGCTTGCCCAGCACACCAAAACACTGTTTTCACCTGTAATGCCACGAAGCATCATCGTAGGGTGAGCTCTATTTTCAGTGGGCCATAGCTCGACCCTCCAGGCCGATTATACCAAATTTGATTTTGGATCTTTCATATACTCGGTAATATTGGACCATGAACCGAAATTCAGAAAAATCGAGCCTTGACAGTTCGCGAGGTTCCCTTGTCAGCAAAGCATTCTACAACGCGGTAAGCTCCAAAAGTGTGATAAGTGGAAAATTTTCAGCGTCTGTCGTCCATTCTTGGGTTTTTATTTTTGTAAAACAAGCTACAGGTTCTTAAGACAGTTATCGCCAAATGCAGGAAGTCCGTTGTTCGCTTGTAATTGCGTTCTTTTATGGGAAAACGCGTACTCACCCTTTTCCTTTTATGGAGGGCTGCTCTGCCATAAACTGCGGACAACATTGCTTTAGCTGTGTTCGCAAGGGTGTCCTGTGGGCCAGGTTTAAGCCGTTAAGAGGTTCTTTTCGCTTTGATAAGATTCCACAGGTGTCGTTATCGACTTCTTACCCACACCCAAATTCCCACAATCAATCCTAGATAATGTGGGGAAAAGAGGGGCCTGTCGAGACTTCATTGTACGGGGTGAGTAGTAAGGGTGATGCTTCAGTCACGGGAACCAACAAAAGCACTCTAATCACTCCTGATTGTATTCCCTTGGTCGTCGTGAGGGAAAGCCCCTACCAAGGAAAGAAGGTGATTTGCCTGCAAGCCAGTGTCGTCAAATGATCCTGGCAGGGTGTCAGTTCCCTAAATTGCATGTCAACGGATTGATCCTTCCCGAAGCTGTTGATTTCCTAGTTCAGCCCTACATTTAATCAACTCGATGTAGGCATAGCCAAAGAAAAAACTGTTTATTCTCGCTGGCTTTCTTGCGGAGTAGTGGTTGCTGCTTTTGTTTGGTTTTTGCCGCTGTCACAATCATCTACTTTTTTGCCGCTGTATATTGACGTTATGCGGTTGATCTTTGCCTCTTGCTTCCTGGTCTTGGGTTCGGATCTCTTTCGAAGAGATCGTCGAGTTCCCTCGTTTCATTTGTGATAGCATCTCCGTCTGATTTCGCGTGTTCCGTACTCCAATTTTGCTTCATGTTCTTAGTAGGCGGTCGCATCAATTTTTCTCGTTTCATGGGTTGTTCCCGAACCTGAAACGCTGAGCTACGAACTTATTCGCTTTATTTTGAATACATTGCAGTTGTACTGAAACGAATGAATAAATAGGTCCTAAAATTAATCAACGTGAATTTGAAATACATAAGTGCCCTATGAAGGTTTTTTCTCCCCAAATGTTTTGGTTCTGATGCTTAGATATTGCGTTCGGTGTCTAGAATGCAAAGATTTGAATTGCTGATACAATAGGAGGTTCGAAGACAACATGACGGTCTTCTTGAAGCACAGGGCGGACAAGAGGTGGTTTTTAAGAAGGCTTTAAATCTGTGCTAACGTTATGTGCACATGCAAACATATCTTAATTCTTGGAGTCGACGTTTCGTCCATTTCAAATTGTATGATGCATATTCATCAGTCCTTTTCTCAAGTTCCGGAAAACTTCCGTCACGTCTAGTCGTTTCCAGTTTTCGTGAAAAGCCTCGACAAATTAAAAGGTGCAAGTGACGAAGAGCAAATAGGCATAAACATTATCAAGAAAGTTCTCAGTGCTCCAATTAGAAGGTTAGTTAAAAATGCTGGTCTTGAATCTGCTGTTATCATTGACTATTTGATTAAGCAGAATGATAAAGAGCTTATATACAACGTCGAGGCTATGAATTACGCTAATGCATTTACAGCTGGTGTGATTGATCCAGCAAAAGTGGTACGTATTGCTTTTGAAACAGCAATATCTGTTGCGAGTGTGCTGATTACTACTGAATCTATGATAGTTGATGTACCAAGCAAAGAAAATGCTTCATCTCCTATGGGCACAGGAGAAATGGGTGGCATGGGTGGATTCTGAGTAGAGTGAAGCCGTGGAGCAATTGCTCCACGGTAGTTCCAAAAAATCTCACATTTTACTATTCGTTAAAGGTAATACGTTTGGTGCAGAAAGGCACTACTGTTTGCATCTGTTTCATCCCTTTATATTGTGGTTGTCTAATAACAAAAAGGCAGCATAAGAAAACTATAACCCCTGGTGTATTTATACTAGCATAATGCTATATTAATAAACAATCTATATAATGCTATTAAATATAATAATTAAAATCTGAATCATCTTCTCTATAAAAGGAGAAATTTGCCTTAATGAAAATACATATATATTTAATATTGTTTTTATTTTTTCCTTGCACCCAACTATATGCTGACGAGGAAATTGCAAAATTTGATTTACTTATTGGCGAGATAAATGAAGCAAACCTCACTCTTAAAGGTGCAATAAAGGTTACAGTAGAACCAGGCTGGCACATATATTATAAAGATCCTGGAGATTTCGGTCTTCCCACTTCTTTTGATTGTAAGGGTAACACATTAAACATAGATATTTACTGGCCTATTCCAAAGGAACATAGAGATAAAGTAGGAAGAGAGGTATTTATCAGTAACGTGTATGAGGATATGGTATTATTTCCCTTTAAGATGAATATATTTTTAAATCAAGAGTACATTGACCTTGATTTTCATATACAATATGCGATATGTAAAGATAGGTGTATCCCTAAAAATGCTGAGATAAAAATCAGGCAACCACTAAAGGATTTTATAGATTCTGATATCAATAAACTTATAAATGAGTGGTATGAAAAATAGGGTTCTCATGGGGTAGGTGTCATTCCAGTGCGTGACACTGGAATCTCATTTACTTTTTTGTTCACTATGTGAGGAACTTGGGCCTACAAGTATATAAACATAATGGTTTCACATAAAAAATTTAATCCCAGTGTCACGCACTGGGATGACAAGAAAGGAGCGCTAGGATGACAGGAACGAAGTCATACGAACTCTAATAGAAAATAGGTTAGGTATTCTCAATTTTTGTTGTATACTCAAGTAAAAGTCTCACTTTTACAGATGGATACAGTAAAGTTTGTTTTATTACTGCCAACAATATTACTCATGCTAGTTGCTGGTATTTACCTATCGGTTAAACTAAAATGGTTACAGATATTTAGATTACCATACGCTCTTTCACTCATTGGAGCTAAAAAAGGAGAAAATAAATTTTCTTCTATAGCCGCCCTGTTTACAATCTTAGGGGGAAATTTAGGAGTAGGAAACATTTCAGGAACTGCTGTTGCTCTAAAAACCGGGGGACCAGGCTCTATTTTATGGATGGCAATAATTATTGTTATCACTTCTGTGATAAAATACGTTACTTGTTATCTAAGTATAAAAACCAGAAAGGAAAAGAACGGACGGTTTATAGGTGGCCCTGTAGCCTACATGGCTGATGCATTTAACTCTAGAAAAGCTACAATTGTGTTTCTGGTTGTTATGATGATGGTTTCAATAACAGTTGGTAACCTTGTTCAGGTAAATTCTCTATCAATACCACTTAACATGATAGATGTGCCTGTAGTCATTGGTGGCATTATGATGGCCATAATATTTTTTGTTGTTGCAGTTCTCAGCTTAAAAAAAATTAAAATTTTTATATCGGCTATGATACCGATAATGACGGTAAGTTACCTCATACTTTGTGGTATCATATTATTTAAGTTTAGTGAAAATATCCTTCCTTCTCTAAAACTAATAACAAGCAGTTTTTTTACAACTAGTAGCTTTAACTCTGGTTTATCTCTAGGTTTGATTTTAGAAATATTGACTATTATTCAAGTCGGAACTTTGCGAGGTATTTTTGCAACAGATATAGGGCTTGGCCTCGAAGGAATTGTACATTCTTCAATTGTTCCTAAGAAAAATAATAATAAATTTATTATTGAGCAGAGTCTAATTACAATAATATCGCCTTTTATAGTCGCATTCGTAGTGTTTATTACAACAATGGTACTGCTTGTCACAGATTCTTGGGTCACTGATTTAGAGAGTACTAACATGTGCATATTTGCTTTTAGAAAAGCTATGAATTGGCCCTATATTGACTATTTAATTATGGCCATAATGTTTTGTTTTGCCTTTACTACTATTTTTACTTGGTTTTTTTGCTCAAAACAGACAATACGCTATGTGTCTATGGATAATAAATACACTAAAATCTGGATTGTAATTTTTACCATAATCATTCCGCTTGGTGCGATAGGTAAAGTTCAATTGCTATGGGATATCGCTGATATTTCGATCGCTATTTTGTTGTTTATCAACATACTCGCTATACTCAAGCTAACTTCTCAAGATCCAGAAGTGTTTACTGTGAGTAGCAGATATTTAAAATTAGGCGCCAGCTAAAAGTTGCCATCTGAGTAACAACACAACCTCCTTAATAAAAATTCAACCAATGCCTGTGATAATCGTATTAGCTAGTATTAGCTAGGCAGAGGGTTATTAGTGAGGGGTATATGAACACTAACGATACACAACAAGAACACATTTATAATGAGCGCATTCAAGAGTTTTTTCCTTTATTTGATAAAAAGGACGACCCAATTTATAATGCTAGAGTTGATTTTAACACAGTAAAGTTTTTAACAGAACGCGCCGATTGGGATTGGAACGAAGATAAAGACAAAAATAAAGCATGTGGAGTTATTCTTCAGGAATGCGACAAGACAGCTAGACAAGAGCTTGAAGATAAAGCTGAAGAAGAGTTGAATAAATATATTACTATTGCTAATAACATTAATGATGATGTTAAAGGTAAAAAAGTTTCAATATACGGTAATCACGCAAGTATTACGCTTGGAGATGACAAAAAAGAGTTTAAAATCAGTGAATTTTTAAATAGTGATTTTTGTCAGAAGAATGGAATCTCGGGATTTTCAACGTTGCATAGTGATGGAAAGAGCGGAATGCATGGTTTTGTTGCCGAGGAAGGAGGGAAAAAAATAAGACATTATGTTGTAACCGATGGTTCATATGAAATGACCCTAAATTGGTATGTGAATGGGGAAAAGTGTACTATTAAAGTCAATATTGATAAAGAAGGTGTAAACCTTATTGAACGTAATGGTGTTACTGCGGAACAATTAGAAGCAAACAAAGACGTAAAAATAGGTGGTTTATTCTTGCATGAAATAAAATTCAGGGAAAAAGGAAAAGTGAATGAGGTGCAACATGACGGAAAAGACAATCAAGTCCTTAACAAATCATCTGAAATCGCAATAAAAAGTAACAGTAGAGATATTGAGCAAGAGATCAAAAAACCTGTTCAAAAACACCAAGCTACTCATATGAATCGAGAAATTGGGTCTCAGACCCCTCCGCTGCCACCACTTAGAACTAGTTCACTTCCACCTAAAGAAAATGTTGTCAATGAGCAAGGGAGGAATGCCTCTGCCAAGCCTGTGAGCCAAGATGGTGGGCAAAGAGATAAACAGAATAATCCAACACCTAATAATCAGCAAAAAGGTGCAACTTCTGATCCTTCGGACAGTTCTACTTTCACCAAGTCTGTAAGCCACAATCAAGATAATAGGCAAAAAGATGAACGGTATGACAATCCTACATTTGGACATGCTGTACCTGGAAGCCAAAAACCAGATAGAAGTGAGCAAACACCTAATAATCAGCAACAACCTAAAACCCAGCAACAAGAAGGAAATAACAAAGGCGATCTATTACAAGACATCAGAAATTTCAAGAGAAACAGCTTACGGCGCACTGGTGTTGATGATAAGAAAGTATCAATAGACCGCAGTAGAGAAAATGATAGTTTAACAGATATGAAAGCAGTAGTAGTTCCAGAAAGCTCTCGCAGGAGTGGACAAGAGTCTGAAGAAGAAAGGTTAAATTACCAAAACGCACGTGAAGCATTAGAAAGTTGGAAGGAAAAACGGCTAAAGAAATATGGAATTAACGAAGATGTTAAAGAGACTAGTTTTAATACACCAGAGAAAATTCAGTCTGAATTGCAAAAAGACGATTTAGCAGATGTAAAAACAGTAGAAGGTCCAACTGTTAGTGTCTCTGCTTCAACACCAAATAGTATAAGTGATTCAGGCTATATATCTCCAACTAATGGTGATAGTAAATCTCAAACAGATTTAAAACAGGTAGGAAGGAAATTAGAAGAACATATTAATCTAACTCCATTTGAAGAACTTAAAAATACATTAGGTCAAGAAAATCTCGGGTTAAAACCGGCTGATCAGAGTCAGATTAGCGAAGAAACTAAAAAACGCTTGAGAGAAGTCGGGTTGCTAAAAGACAGCTCAACAGACATAAAAACAAACGATTCAGGCTATTCATCTCCAACTCATGCCAATCATGGACAATCTCAAGTAAATCCTGGACAGTTAAAAGCGAGCCTAATGAATGTTGAACAAAGAGATGACACTCTACTTACGGAATTTACCAGTAAGTTAGATAAAGAAACTCAGAAGTTCCCACTAAAACCGGTGGATCAAAAAGGAATTAGTGAACAAACCAAAGAACATTTATTGGCAGCCGGATTGTTAAAAGACAGTTCAACAGACATAAAAACAGTGGCAGAACAAGAAAACAATGACACTAATTCAATTGTAGATAAAAATAGTAATCTATATAAATTACTAGAGAAAGATGAAGCACAACTGAAAATTGGAGTAATAGAAGAAGAAAGAAAAGATACTTTAACGGAACACACTGATAGTTATGATCGCAATAGAATTGCATTAGGTAACAGAAATAAAAGGCCACTGGATTGGGCTAAACGTATTGCTGAGTCACAAGAAAAAGATACTAATAAAAGTATTTTAATGTAAATTGAGGTTAGGGAATGTTCAAAAAAGCATACGCGTCAAGTTAAGGAAATAAAGGTATGAAAGAGATATAATAATAAGGTATAAGTTCTCCCAGATATACTTTTAGTGAGAGAACCAATGAATAAAATAACTTGCTTATCAAAAAAGCTCAAAGAATTTTTTAATGAAAAAGCAGACAAAATCTCAATTACAACAAGGTTTATAAAAAGAAAGAGAAAGCTAAAAGGTTCATCGTTCGTAAAAGCCATGGTCTTGGGTAATATAGGGGTTGATAATTGTAGCGTAGAAACAATGTGTCAATTACTAAACGAGAGATATAACAAAACAAGGTTTGGATTTTAGATTTACTAGTGGAATTTATGAAAAGGATGTATAATGAATCTGTGGTTCTCTTTAAAAATATCTTGCAAGTTGATTGCAAAATCTTACAGCAATTTAATAGTGTTAAATTATTGGACAGTAGCTCTACCTAACAGTATGGAAGAGATGTATAAAGGTTATGGTACTAGCTACAGTGGCTATGAAAGCAATACTAAGTCTGGAATAAAGTTACAATTAGTTTTCGACTACATGAATCAGATAATAGACCAACTTAATTTAACGGAGGGAGTAAGATCAGACCAGGGATATAGGAAACATTTAAGTAATATATTAAGCAATGATTTGCTAATATCTGATCTCGGTTATTTTGTGCCAAGTTCTTTTAAACAAATCAATGAAATAGGAGCTTATTTCATAAGTCGTCGATACCAACATATATGATGTAGAAACAAATCAAAAAATGGAGTTATTAGAATGTTTAGAGATTTTTAGAAACCGAGGTATTGTTAGGAAAAGAAGCAAAAATTAGAGTAAGAATTATATGTCAGAAACTAACTGAATATGGCCAGAAGAAGGAAAGCTAATAGATTATCAAGATCTCAGGATCCTCTAAAAGAAATCAAAAATTGTTGAACTGGTCAATATTTATAACTAATGTTCCAGAAAATAAAATTAGTGCTGAGCAAGTATTACAGAGTAAGGTGGCAAATTGAGTTATTATTTAAATTGTATAAAAGCCATATCAGACTTGATAAGCTAAAAGGAAAGCCATGCAGAGTATTATGTGAACTATATGCTAAATTGTGCGCAATTCTTATATTTCACGGCATAGTCGGTTGCACAGAAGTGAAAAAGAATACAGAACTCAGTTTAACAAAGGCATTTATTGAGCTAAAAAGACGGGTTAGAGAGTTATTTTCAGCACTAAAGAATAAAGTTAATAGTTTGAAAATTTTTCTTAAAAAGCTTACCATAACTTGGTCACGATTTTCATTAAAAGACAAGTACAGAAAAACTAGAGTATCTACCTTAACTTCCCTGAATTTGCTTACAATCTCTTAACTTGACGCGTATGAGTGCTTTTGTGTTTGAGGCAAAACCGGCTATAACACTTAACACACTGCCTTTGCAAACAAATGTTCGACAGCTATATGCTGCACACTAGAATAACAGAAAGCAGAAACCTTACTTAATTGGTTTAAAATGATTCGCGCCCCTCCCCTTTTGAAGAAAAACACTCAACTATAGGCAATATAATATATTCATTCACTTTTTCAGCAGCAAGTAGTGTAGCTATGGATGCAAATGCCCCTGCAATTGACGCTATGACTCCTATTGTTGCACCTGCTAAAACTGCAGAGCCCATTCCAAGCATTGCACCAGGAAAAATAGCAGTTGCGGCTGCAGCAAGGCCAACTCCAATTGCAGCAGCGCTTGCAGCGAAAACGGCCATCAGGAAAAGATCTTGTTTGGAGAATTCTTTTTTTTGTACTTTACAGTATATAACAAATGCAGCGAATAATATTGCAGGAACGGCAGCAACAATTCCACCTATAACCAAAGGTGACAAAGCTGTGAAACTCAATCCCAAACCTGTAAGTGCACCTATTACTGATGCTGCACCTAAAAGTATTAAATCTTCTTTATCCATATAACCTCCTTAATTAATTTGATATATTACCATTTGTTCATATCTCCGTCAAGCAGAAAATTTTAGTGGGGCGAGCGACCAGGATTGAACTGGCGACATTCAGTACCACAAACTGACGCTCTACCAACTGAGCTACGCCCGCCAAGATATAAAATATCTAACATACGAGCGCAAATAGTCAATTGATTATTTAACTCTCCTTTTGCAGAGGGTTTTAAGTTTAGCCAATAAATATTTTCATTGATACTTTTACTATTATAGTTAATTGTATTGATACTAATGAAGTAGCGGTATGTTTAAAAGTATTTTCACATTTAGTTTTTTTACGGCTATTTCAAGGATCTCAGGGTTAATAAGAGATGTATTAATTGCTACAGTTATTGGTGCAAACTCTCTTGCAGACATATTTTTTTCTTCGTTTCGCTTTGCCAATCTATTTCGCGCATTTTTTGCAGAGGGAGCATTTACCACGTCCTTTATACCGTTATATTCAACAGAATCACACGATGATAAAAAGGCATTTAATTTTGCAAGTAGTGTAATATCCATTACGTTTATTATCTTAGTAATTTTTTGCCTTATCATGCAAACTTTCTCCCCTTATATGATTCAAATTTTTGCTCCTGGATTTGACCAAAGTAAGTTTACCCTTACTGTTACTTTATCAAGAATTATGATGCCCTACATAATCTTTGTTTCAATTGCATCACTTATTGGTGGAATGCTGCAGGTAAAGCAGCATTTTGCTTCAACAGCTATTGCACCAATTGTTTTGAATCTCTGTTTAATCATCAGTTTATTTGTGCCTTACGTAAAAACTCCAGCGCACAACCTTTCTATAGCTGTGCTGATCGGAGGGATTTTACAGTTACTTCTGATACTGTTTAGTGCATACAAGTTAAAGGCAGCTTTTTCTTTTAGCCTTGAATTAAGCAATGAAGTAAGGTTGTTTTTTAAGCGTGTGATACCTGCAATTATCAACAATTGTGTAACTCAAATAAGCTTATGGATTGATACAATCATGGCGAGTTTTATACCAAATGCGGTGTCCTATATATATTATGCCGATAGACTAAATCAACTACCGCAGGGAATAATCGGTACTGCAATTGGTACAGTGCTTCTTCCTTTAATTTCAAAACAGGCGAATAATACTGAAAATATAGTCAAAATACAAAGCAAGGCTCTCAACATAGGATTAATGTTAATTATGCCAACAACTGCTGCCTTTATCATTATTCCCGACATAATTTTACTTACGCTTTTTTCTTACGGCCGGTTTGATCATTATGCAGTGCAGCAAACTGCTCCCACGTTAATAGCATTTTCTCTTTCTTTACCTGCATTTATTATAAATAAAGTATTGCTACCCACGTTTTTTGCTAAAGGCAATCTAAAAATACCAACTATGTTCTCACTAATGTGCCTTGGAATTAATGTAGTACTAAACCTCATGTTAATGAACGAATATCAGCATACGGGAATTGCTATCGCTACTTCCGTTTCCACTTGGATAAACTCCATTCTATTAATTAGTTATTTAACAATAAATAAAATGTATAAGGTTAGCCAAGCGTTATTGTTAAATGTCATGAAAATTTTTGTAGCAACAGTAGTCATGTCAATAGCCCTTTATATTTTTAATTCTTTGTTGGCAGGATTATTTTTTGATAAAATGTTGGCTCGTATTGTTTATTTAACGACTTTAATAGCTTTGAGTGTTATTGTTTATTTTGGTACTCTCTATTTAATATTTAAGGGAAACTTTAATCATGTGTAAACTATGAGACTTTCTTTATATGCTATATTATCAATCTCGCTGCTATTAATTCTCATGCACGTTGCTGCAACTTTTAAGGATTGGAGTGGCTACAGGAAATATATTATAAAAGAGTTAGAGAGAACGTATGATGCTAAAGTGCATATTGGAGGGAAAGTTGAAGTTTCACTCATTACTCCAAAGCTCACTATTTATAATGTATATGTACAATACAACGAAAATAAAGAGCAAAAGTTATCAGATTTAATTAGTGTAAGAAAAATTGAAATAAGGCCATCGTTCCTATCGTTGTTTTTGTTTTCGTTGCAACCAAAGTCAATCACATTGTTTGGCATGAAAAGCAACAAAGAAAATTTACTTAATATTATAAATACAAAAGCCAGTGGTAACACAGTCGATATAGTAATAAAAGACAGCCAAGTAAGTTTTAAGAGTGATTTCGCTGATATTGTTAACATAAAGGAGGTTGCTGTAAAAAAAAATAGGCAATTCTC
>QLNU02013989.1:0-14345 GCA_006491805.2 Dysdera silvatica
CAAGAAATTGAATTTGGATGGGAGGGACAATCAAACTCCACATATTTATCAAATGAATATATGCCGAACTCGCCATTCATAGAATGTTATGGGTTACATTCCTTGTTGCTTTTCTTTCCACTGTCTGTTTGTTACGAAAACTCCTGGTAGATCTCCGTATAGGATCCCTTTTAGAACCTAACTTATTTTCAATAGAGAAAATGGACTAGATTTTACCGGCGAGTTGACAGATTATATGTTCCAAACGAGTTAACTTCACACTTCACAAATCTTTTGAACCCAGTCTTTCTGGAAATTATCGAAGGTAGGGACCTACAGTTTTAAGAAGAGAATTCGAACCCTGACTAAAGAATATAAATATACCCTCCCCATATAAGCTTACGAAGAAAAGTTCGTAAGGGGGGTTATAGGGCTACAACTCACATATTCCTATGTTAAATATACAAAATTTCATTGCAATGGGGGGTTACAACCCCCATCAACACCCCTCCTACGATCTTGGCCCTGACCGACGTGTTTCAACTCCAGAGTCTGGTTCGAGACTACGGGTTGAAGTAGGGGAAAAACAACACGCCTGATTTTTATTCTATTGTACTGGCTTTCTGTTTACAACTGCTGTTTAAATTGACATTTTAAGAGGTGATTTAATTTGACACTTATTCCGCTTTTCATATTATTTAATTCTCTTCTTCCTTTTTTTTTTGTTTGTGTACTATAAATCCCGAAGGATTTCTTTTAAACCATTGCAAATTTTTTTAGAGTTTTATTGTTTTCTGTTTTATCGTTGAAGGAACCGTTACGGGAAAAAAAAAAAAAAAGATTTTGGAGGCGCCGGGTATCGATCCCGGTACCTCTCGCATGCTAAGCGAGCGCTCTACCATCTGAGCTACGCCCCCTGTGTCATTCAAGAGTGATTGGAAGCATTTATAGATAAAACCATGGCCAGCTAGTTGAATAAACGTGAGAAAATCCGAATAAATAAAGTAAACAAAAACCACGTGATAATTCAATAACTGGATCTGAAGAAACGTGTTCTCGGAAAATAATAAACAAGTCAAGGTGAACGTTAGTGCTCCAATTCAGAGCGAGATTGCGAGAATAATAATGAGCAGTTGAGCATTTGGAAAATAACATAGTTAAAAGGCACAGAATAGCTTTTGAACGTATTATTGCTATGTACCGTTCATTGTTTCATAAAATCGTTAACGCTGCCGTGAACTCGTTAACGACCAAGCAAACAGGGAGTAAAAGAATAAGAAGAAAATTCAACGGCTCAATAAAGGATACTAAATTACATGTAATAAAGTATCGCTATCATCACATCGTGGTATTTCAATGACGCTGTGTTTAAGAGTTGTATTTCTGGTTGTTTCTGTGGATATTGTTTTATTCATTTAATGCCAGTCCGCTTACAATTAGATCCGAAGGCTTTGTAAATGCTATCGTAAGGTACCTCTGCATCGATCTTTTTAATCGATTGTTTTGACCACTGGCGAACGTAGGGGTTGTTGTTGTTGGGGTTTAACCCCCATTGCGATGAAAGTTTGTATATTTAACATAGGAATATATGAGTTGTAGCTCTGTAAACCCCCATTGAACATATAGCTCTCTTCATGAGCTCTCTGCGTACGCCCCTGCTCTTGACGATGGCGTATTGTAGATTTTGCATTTGTTTAAAGAGTTCCTGAGTAGTGGTCTAGCTATCTTTAAAGTCCAGTGGGGGGGAGGAGAGCTAAAGCCAGACGCGGATTTAGGGGGGACCGATCGCACTCCTCTTGAATGAAAATTTAACATTGAAAAGATGCAAGGTAAAGGTCCATTTAGGTATCATTTTCAAAACTCAAGTCATTAATCGCCCCCATCACCTCTAAATTCGCCTAAAGCCTCTCCTAATGCACCGCACGTAGTATTCATTTGCAATTATTTTTTCGGGGGGTTCAGCCACTTCAAGCTCTGTTCTGGTTAAGTCAATGCATGAGCGTACGCAGAAAGTTCATAAGGGGGTTATAGGCTCACAGAGCTCACAACTCACATATTCCTATGTTAAGTATACAAAGTTTTATTGCAATGAGGATTTGCAACCCCCCATCAACACCCCCTGCGTACACCAGTGCGTCTATGTTCCCGAGAAAGAGAGACCTAATAGAACAATAAGGCCCCAGAGTCGGTTGCGTAACAATTCAAAAATGATGGGGGGGCTCAAGTGGCTTTATGGAAGGTTATGTGATGCTGCCTTATCGAAAATAGCGTGATTTGATATCCAATGTTTGCGGGGGGGGCTTGATCCTCCCTTTTTTACCACATTATTAAGAGTGAACGTGAAATGAAAAGTGCATGAAAATTTTCAAAATTATGTATTTTAATGTTATAACACTGCAATTATTAACACAATATTATGAAATATTTAATGCATTTGACATTTTAATATTAAATATTAGAATATAAAGAGTACATTAAAGACTCTGCAGAAGAGACGTGTGTCTCCTTTCGCGAAAATCAAATATGTTATTTCAGTTTTGGGAATTTAAATATTTTAATTTTAAAAATTATTTATTTATAAAACATCTTTCTGGATGAAAAATCACAGAGCTATAGAAATTTAATGTAACAGATTCGCACTTTAGGTTCCAGCATAGCCATAACTTGGGGGTTAAACTGGGGAAGCAAGAACTCGGGACATTAAAAAGGCCTTTTTTTTTGTTTTCAATTTTAAATGATGTACTGATCGTTCCATGATTTATTATTATTATTGTTATACACATATTTAAACTGACGCACGTAGGGTGTTGATGGGGTTGTGACTTCCATTGCAACATCACGAAATTTCTGTATATTTAACTTAAGAATATGAGTTGCAGCTCTTGTAGCCTCTACTGGAGCCTATAAATTCTCAATCTGTATAAAGTTTTTGCTTAGGCTCCATGTGTGTATTTCATTAGCACTGCTGGCGCGCATTAAACTTCTGCGCATGGGATTATTGGTAAGGCTTGTTTCTTTTTGGTTTTACGGCTCAAAGACTACAGTGGTCATGCTGCGCCGGGACCTACTGTTTTCCGAGGAATCCGAACCTCTTAAGGCCTAGGGAACCAAACCCCGGACTACAGTGAGCAGTGTGATCTTTATGAGATCTCTGAGTAAGCGGACCACATCTCATATCTCAGACCACACGTGTCACCCAGAGATCTGAGATCTGTCCATATATCTTCTTAATATGTATGCAGTGTCCAGTAAGGGCTTTTTTTAGGTTAGCTATAGTTTTTTCTGTAATGTCCAATATTCTAAAAATTTTATTTTATTATTATTTTATATATGCACAGTTTACTTCTATTTTGATGCACTGTCGTATGCAGGGTCACGGACGCTGTTAGCGGGGGATAGGGGGATCCGTCCCCCCCCCAATATTGGTATTAGGGTTCCATGTCCCCATCCAATTTAAAAAAAAAATATTTTCGATTGGTATAATGTCTCCCCAATATTTTTATGCCGTCGGCGCCCATGTGCAAGGCTGTCCTGAAGAAGATTATTGAGAGTGTGCTGTGTTGTCTTTTAATTAAAGATTCTTGAAATTGCGGGGTTACTGGACTTGCGACGTACTCGCGCCGCGCTGCCTGACATTTGATTTGTCGTCTACCTAAGCCAAAGGTGGCAGTTATCACTTTCGTCAGTTTTCATTCCTCTTCTGGACGTACTCAGGATATTATTTTGAGTCTTGGGGGTTTCAAGGGGTTTTCCTCATCTTTTCCCATTCAAGTTTTGTAAATGACCATGGAAAAAAAAAGTTAAAAGTTGCCTAAAAACCAGCAAATACAAAAACTTTCTTGAGACTTTGAGAGTATGCGGCGCGTACTCCGTATTTTTCAAAATTTTTTGAGAGTACGCGGCGCGTACAGCGCGTACCCTTTCGGGACAGCCCTGGTCGTATGCAGGGGTGGGTAGATTGGGGTTGTAACCAGAGATTAGGATGTTTGTTTGTTTGGATTTTTTATGGCGCAAGAGCATCTGGGCTATACTGCGCCAGATTAAGATGCCCTTAGCCTTTTCACCGAAAGGTGAAGTTAATCAAAATTTGGCTAGAAAAAATACTAAGCAATTCGCCAAAAAACTCCAAATAAAATTGGAAAGGTGATGATGGTGAGATCACCTGACTGCATGAAACGGTATAGTATAGTCAGGAAAAGGGTCAGGAATGTAGCTAGACGCTTGTTACACGGGGGACACAGAAAGCTACAGGTGTCTTAAAATTCGTAAATATTTTGATGTATTTTATTATTATATTTAATATTACTAAATACACATATAAGCAGACTAATATATTTAATGTGTTAACAAATAAATTTCTTGAAGTAAATTTTGCATTGAAAATTTATAAATTTTAGTGTACCTCTCAATAATTTCCCTTATCATAAAGTAGATAAAGACTCAAACATCTGCAAAAACACTGTGTACACAAAATCTACCGTAAAAAGCTATCTTGAGCACATTTTTAACGTCAAAGAACAAATTGCTTTGTCATGTATAATTCGAATTTTCATGTACAATTTGCATTGTCCTGTACAACTTGCATTGTCTTGTACAACTTGCATTGTCATGTACAATTGCATTGATATGTGCAATTTGAATTGTCATGTACAATTTCATAAAAGACAAAGAATTTAAAATGAAATTCTACAAAAATTTATTTTGAGAAAATTTATTAGCTCTTTTAGCCCCGCTTGGCTAAGGCTCTGGGAAGGGTAATTATTCCATTTGCGTACATGTCCAAATTTGTCCCAGATGCGTACATGATGAGAGAATGAGCTCACAGTTGGTTACTACCCCATATGGTTACTACGATTTGGTGGCAATTTGGTGGCACAAAACTATAATCTCTTATTTCCATACTGTATTTTTGTACGAGGGCAAATCAGAAAGTCTTTGCCCCTATATTTTATTAGCCAAAATAAGGTACATACAGGTAATTACAAATATACGTACTATTCTACGTACCTTACACTATTTTTCCACATAGTCCCCACACCGGTTCAGACATTTGTCCCATCGTAGCACTAAATTTGAGATGCCCCTGTGGTAGAATTCGTCCGGCTGACTGTGGAACCACCGTCGGACTACTGTCTTGGCTTCATCGTTGCACGTGAATCGCTGTCCTGTCAGGAACTGCGTCAGCGGACCGAAAACGTGGAAATCACTAGGGGCGAGGTCCGGACTATATGGTGGGTGGTCCAGACTCTCCCAGTGAAATGACCGGAGCTTGTCTGCGGTTTTGATTGCATACAGTCCGGACCTCGCCCCTAGTGATTTCCACGTTTTCGGTCCGCTGAAGAAGTTCCTGACAGGACAGCGATTCACGTGCAACGTTGAAGCCAAGACAGCAGGACGAATTCTACCACAGGGGCATCTTAAATTTAGTGCTGCGATGGGACAAATGTCTGAACCGGTGTGGGGACTATGTGGAAAAATAGTGTAAAGTACGTAGAATAGTACGTATATTTGTAATTACCTGTATGTACCTTATTTTGGCTAATAAAAAATAGGGGCAAAGACTTTCTGATTCGCCCTCGTATAAATGAAAATATCCACAATTGCATCCCGTCACAGTATATCACATTCATAGACTAATATAATTGCACTTAAGGCTTGAAAAAATGCTCCGTTTTTCTCAGAAATTCCCGAATCCAGTGTCGAATTTTAGGTTTGCTGCATTCAAATAATTATATAGTTAATATCAAATTATACTCTAACTTTAAAATTTACAAGGAACTATTTCAAAATAAATAAAAAAAAAACAATTTTGTTAAAATTGTCAAAAAACATCAAATATATCAGAACTTACTGGAAGCTAAAAATTAGCAAAATTTTTCCGTATTTTTTGGAGGTGCTCTAGCCTCACCCCAAATGGTACACTCATAGCATTCATTTCTATTTAAAAAGCATTTGTTGAAATTCGCTGTTTGCCTGAAATGGTTAGAAAAATGTGATGAACATTTGAAATTCATGAAGCAAAATAAATTTCACTATAATGTTAGCAAATCTAAAAATACTTTAAATTTTCTATTTTGAGTATTTTTTCTGCCAACAAAATTTTAATGACTAGAGGATTCATTCTAATTGTGTTTTTTTAAAAAGAAAACAGGTTAAGGTCAGGATCTGTTTTAATAATAACTTTTGGCAACGCCCAACACTTTTTGCAAAACCTAGTATGATTTCGTTTCGCGGGTTATTGCATCAGATGTCCAGTTTTCACACTGATGGGAATTTCGCGGCTGGGGATGAAAAACGTGGAGGCACTGGATGCCCATGAGGACGATTTGTATCAGAAGGATGCTTCACAGTTATTTACTTAAAAAAAAAAGAAGAATGATCTAAGAATAGAATGACGAGTTCCCAAAAGTATAAAAGCTGGGGATTCTCATCATTTCAACTATATTCTCTCTACCGTATTAGATCAGAACTTGTCCAGTTGTGTCTTCGAAGATGATTTCAAAGGTGAGTATGCTTTTTATGTTGATATTATGTACAACATTATTTTTATGGATGAAAACCTTTTTGATCTTTTTTTTTTTGTAATGAATTTAAGTAGTGGTCGCATGATATGAGCCAATGAGTTAGATTTTTGCTTGTTAGAGTGCATAATAAGCATTTGCGTACGTAGAAGATAGGGGTGGAGCTACAGAGCTACAGAGCTACAACTGCATATATTCATATGTAGGCTATATATAAAAAAATGCATCGTAATAGAGGCTACAGTTCCCATAACTCCTGCTTACGCCAGTGAGAACGATATGGTAATTTTGTATGTTAAGCCTGGATATGTATGTAAGGATTTCTTATGTTCAGCCTGGATGTGTATGTAATAATCTCTTATGTTAAGCCTGAACACATAGACGCAGTTAACATTAATCTTTGTAGCGTGTCGCATCCCAATTAGTATTTTTGGCGTTCAGTGCGTACCAATTATTAATAACATTTTTAGTGTGAAGTGCTTACTAGTTATGATTAGCATTCTTGGTGTGTAGTGCTTACTACCTATTAATAACATTTTTGCTGAGCAGTGCGCACCAATTATTAATAATAATTTTCTTGGTGCACAGTGCACACTGATTATTAGTAATATCTTTTGATATGTAGTGCATATTAGTTATTGATAATATTCTTGACATGCAATGCCTACTAGTTACATTATGCTAGGTGAACCTTATATGTAAATCGTTATACTTGGTGCGTCCTTGTTGTATTATACTTCGTGTACAGTGCGCACTATCTTATACTTCGTTTACAGTGGGTACACCAATTGTCGCAGACTTGGTGCACATTATGACTGATTGTTATATTTGATGCGCATTTATAATTCACATTTTATTGTACGCTTTTGTGTCATGGCTCAAGAAAATCTAAGATAGTGCTGTGTCAGGAGTTTCGAAGCATCTGAACCATTTTCATCTAAAGAATCAAACTTTTGATTACAGATAGACCTGCAGAAAGAAACAAAAATTTTACATGCATCGATTACCTACTGGAATCAAATACGGATTATTCGCATTAGCCAAACCCTTTACCACTACGATACTGTGCGGATGCATTTTGTTGGCATTCAGCGTATAATACTTTTGTTGGCATGCATTGTGGATAGTGATTCGCGATTGTGGGATGTTTTAGTCGATTGTCTCGATTATTTGAACATCTCGAAACATCTCGATTGTTTTTAAACCTGACTCGATGCATCGCGTAACCGTGCGTGATGGAATCAGTTCTCGATTTGTTGGTTTGTTATTGTAAGCTCAGTAGGAAAAAAAAATGCAAACTATAGATATTTTAGATGAGAATCACAGCGTTTTAATGAAAACATAATAAAAATTAATTATGCAAACGTGATTTCTTACGTAAACGTAAATGCACAGATTGGAATAGATTCGCAGTCGCTCCAGGTTATCTGTGTTTGTTTGACGTCATCGTCCCTTCCTAGTGCTGTCTGACTCGATTGCAATAAGTTACGATAAGTTCAAAGACCAATGAATTGTTGACTCGAATGGAAATTTGAGTCTATAGCGATTCTTTCGATTGCAAAAACATTTCGTAATTGCCCATCACTAATTTGTAAATAATACTTATCGGATACAGACGTAGTAACTGTCTTTTTATTAACGGGTGTGATAATACTCATGTGTGAGTAAAAGCACTTCAAGAATATTCTAAAACAGTAACCAGAAACGTAAGCTAACAATGTAATGCAAAAGGTAATCTAAGAACGTTATCTAAAAGAGTAACCTAAAACAGAATGTAAGAAGCATTGCACTTGAACTCATTGTAACGTAGTTCTTAAGATAGAGTGTAAGCAATATCCCATTTGAAGTAAGACATTGTGATGTTAGGATTAGTGATTGCCTTAATAAAGGACCTTCTTAAGTGTCAATAGCTTTGCATATCTGGCGAACTAATCCTAGTACTTACCGCAAAGGCGCACTGCGTCAGGTATGCAACCTTGTGCTTTGTCGGCTAGTGCTTTAATTGCATAATGGTGCTTTAATTAATGAATTAGTGCTCTATTTGTGAATCGTTGCTGATTGCAGACTGCCATTAATCTACAATCAGCAACGAACGATAGGGGTTGGAACATGATTGAAAAGCACCCCTCCTTTGTTTTGCAAAGCACCATGAAATTCAAATCTCCAAAGTCTGAAAACTCAAATTCTGAAATCAAAGCTTCACCATGAAGCTTTGATTTCAGAATTTGAGTTTTCAGACTTTGGAGATTTGAATTTCTTTTGTGCCAAACCTTTTCTATAATCCTTCTGACTTAAATTTGTTAAAATATATTTTTACAGGTGCTTATTTTGTGTGTTGCTTTGGCATCAGTCCAAGCCACAACACTGTTGACTTCTAGTTTGCTGAATCCAGGCATCCCCATCAGCTCTGGAATAACAACCATCAATGGAGTGCCTACTGTCGTTGCATCGCCATCTCTTTTGACTGCTTCAAATCTTGGACTCTCTCCCTTGACAGTTGGTTACAGACCCCTCTTGTTGAGCAATGGCGTCATTGCTGGGAATCCATTAGCCTTGAATCCGCTGCTCTTTAAGAAATAGCTGTAAGTCGAATACTACCATCCATTAATATTAACACCAGTTTTTCCAATTCAAGTTTCCAAGAACTAGGTTGAGATTCTAGTTATGATCTCTTAAGATACTAAATCTCACCAAGCGATTTCGCTAGCTTTCTACTTGCAGATTTAATACCAGCTATTAAATTAGCCACATGTAATCGAACCAGATACCAAAATATCTGCTTCGTTTGCCAGCAGATAAACTAAAAGTTAACTGTAATTCCACACATACATGTATAGAGCTATGGAAATTATGCTTTATTGAGTTCTAGGTTGGAGTAATATTAAGGCACTTGCTTAAAAAATTGTAATTCTGATTTCCAAAGGTATCCAGCTATTATTTTACTGATTCCTCGTCCAGAGTTTGCTTCCTGGGTTTTAGGAGAGGTTCCTAGGTATCATTTCCTAGGTTTTATTTCCTAGGTTCAGATTCTATTTCCTAGGTTCAGATTCCTCGGAAAACTGTGGGTCATGGCGCAAGATGATCTTAGCTTTCCTTGTGGCATAAAACACAAGCTATTGAAAAGTGTTCAGTTCTTATGAAATGCAGCATAACAAATAATGCAAACATTATGTTAGGAATTAACACAATTAGGTACTAAAAGTAGGTGGACTTATGGTGCTAAAAAGAGAAGAACTAGGATGATGAAAAAACTAAAGTTAGGATATTGTAAGAATTGTATAAGAATATACAAGAAAATTGAGAAGGAATAGGATGCTCGGACTATTAGAATTCTGCATTCAAAAATTATTCCAATTGTAATGTTTAAGCAAAGAAAAGGGATGAAATTAAAATTAACAGAGCAGAGGCATATAGATGAGATCGCATAGAATGACTTTAATGATTATTTAATTAAAAAAATAAATATTGTTAAATTACAATGAGGGGTGTCAATTTCTCCAAACTCGTTAAAGTAAATTACTTAGCTATGCTTAGCCAGATGGTAGTTATTTTGGCATATTAACAAAAAACAATTAAAATTCCTTTAGCGGTTAGAAGGAAGCTTTTTTTTTTTTTAACCAAACCAAATATTGTTGATAAACTATTATTCGATCTGAATTATATTTATATCAATATATATTTATAATTATAATTGGGGATCAAACTGCACTTCATAACTATATTTGGGGATCTAACTATATTTTATAACTATATTTGGGGATCTAACTCTGTTTTATATAACTATATTTGGGGATCTAACTATATTTTATGTACATATATTTGGATCTAACTATATTTTATAGCTATATTTGGGGATCTAACTCCATTTTACAACTGTATTTAGGGAGCCAACTATATTTTATAACTATATATTTGGATCTAGATATATTTTAAAACCATATTTGAATCTAAACTACAATACATATGGGGAATTATTTTTTTTTGTCTTGTGTGTGAATGTATCAAAAATATATTATAGTTTAATTTACTGGGACTATCTGTGATTATTTACCAGGGGCGGACGGGGCTTCCGGTCCCCGGGCATTTGCCCTCATAGGCGATAGGACTCGCCCCCCCCCCAAAAAAAAATCCAAAGTATGCACCCTTTGAGAGGACCCAATCCTCCCCTGTTGTTTGCCTAATAAATTTAAGATGACTACAAGATTTACACGTTTTATATAGAAGACAAATATTACTATAAGTAAAAATGCAAACGTGATATTAGTTTACATGGCATATGGATACGTTTAGTGGTTATTGTTTATGTATTCTAGTAGTTATAATCATTCACGCTTAGTTTATGCAGGTTTTTAGTTTATATAGTTTTTTAGTTTATGTTTAATCGTTACATCTGGTTAGAAACTAAAAAATTTGCGATTTTTTTAAAATTAATTTTTCAGTATTTTTTAAAAGGTTTAATAAACATATGCACTCACATACACGAATGTTTTAGAATTTTTTATCCCCTTGGTTTTTCTTAGAGGGAAATAACCGTCCTTAATTTTTACGTACCTGTTTACAGTAAAGCATGTACTGTTCGTTCACGAAAAGAAGTCCGATAGAACAGTTATAAATAATGGGAGGTGACGTCACAAACGGCCTATTCTATTACAGTAGAGGAGGGCTCCAATTTCAGAACTCGATTTTGGCGCCAACAAACATTCACCAAAAGCCAGTTCTGAAATTGTAGTCCTCCTTTGTTGTAGTGAACTAACCCGTTTGTGACGTCACCTCCCGTTATTTCTATTTGCTACATCGGGCTTCTTTTCGTGAACGAACGGTACAGTGAAACACCCAAACGTATTTTGTCCATACCAGGGTTCTAGTCTAATGTAGTGAATAATGAAAACAGTGTCTGCGTCCGTTTCTGAGGGTGACCGCTAAGCAGAGGTTTGAAATACGTGATTGTAAATCAGTTTCTGCCGGGGAATTTTTATCTGACCGTAGAAATAGGACGACCATATCAGAGGGGTGTCCGTTAAAAGGGGCTTCATTGTACTGCAAAAGCAGAATGTTTATTATATTATAATGAACTATAACATTGAATGTAATGTCACACCACCACCTGAATAATGTTTTGAAATAAAGAAAATATTCTCTTTTTAACTTTGTGTATAATAAAAATCAACGTGTTTAAAAATAATTATAGTATGACCTCGCCATATATAACGGCCACTCTGCAAAAGTGACCATATTTCGTATGTGATCGTTATTTAGAAGTTCAATATTAAAAAATCAAACATAAATAAAATTAATAATAACGATGCAAATAATCTTTTTAATTATCATTCGCGATTACTTCGTTTTGTCAGACGCAGAGACTGAAAATTAAAATTAAGACATTTCACGATATTACCTTTAACTATCAATTCTAGGAGGGCTCGGGTCCCAATATACTTCGGAGATCAAAAGGACATGTGTCCCTTAGGGTTGAAGTCCCTGCTTATGTCTGAATAAGCACTTAACGCGTAAATAAGCTTATCATGGAATATCCTTGGGTGAAGGGAATGCATTTTCTCTATTAAATTTACGTTACTTTATTTAGAGATATTCTACATTTTATTATCAAACTAATATACGCTACAGCGAGATATGTATATATATAACGAAACTGCTTATGGCAATGGTCTGCCTTTAACGATATTTTCTACTGGTCCTGAAAGATACAGAGCGTATCATATTCATTCTGAAACTGAAAATGGTACAAAGCTTATCATATTCATTCTGAAAATGAAAATGATACAGAGCGTATCATATTCATTCTGAAAATGATACAGAGCGTATCATATTCATTCTGAAAATGAAAATGATACAGCACGCATAATACTCATTCTGAAAATGAAAATGATATAGGGCGTATAATATTCATCCTGAAAATGAAAAGATACAGAGCGTATAATATTCATTCTGAAAATGATACAGAGCATATCATATTCATTCTGAAAATGATACAGAGGCTATCATATTCATTCTGAAAATGATGCAGAGGGTATCATATTCATTCTGAAAATGATACAGAGCGTATCATGTTCATTCTGAAACTGAAAATGATACAAAGCTTATCATATTGATTCTGAAAATGAAAATGATACAGAGCGTATCATATTCATTCTGAAAATGAAAATGATACAGTATCATATTCATTCTGTATCATATTCATTCTGAAAATGATTCAGAGGATATCATATTCATTCTGAAAATGAAAAAGACGCATAGGGTAGCATATTCATTCTTGACTATATCTTTTCCCGATGCCTTGAGTATCTCTTTAGAAAGAATTCTCAGTTATTAGTAATGCCATGTTATAGCTGTTTGTTAGCCATTAGTTAAATGTTAGCTGTATTGTGTGTTATATCGTATAGTTATTCTTAAAATTATACATGCTATATCGTATATTTGTTAGCTGTAATATGTGCTAAATCGTAGAGCTATTTGCTGTGTTATATGATCATGTTATCATGAATTCTGTTTGTGTAAATGTTAGCTATATTTTTAATTTTTCCATTTCCAGATTTTCAAGATGAAGCATTTATCGAAACGCACAATAAAATGACATATACAGGATTGTGGAAATAATCATTTTACTTCTCTTTCCAAAACTTTTCTGTTCTAGTTTCATTCTGTAATATTTTCCCATTTTTCCTTAACTTCTCAATTTCTTGAATACAGTTAAATTGCGAAGTTTTAAAATGTATTCAACTAATTGTCAAAATGCCTCTTCGTAATTTGTATCTAGGTTTGAAGTGAATAAAACGAAAAGTATAAAATATTTTAGTTTCTTTCTTTACTGCATCCCTTCATTACACTAAAAATTATATTTTTATTAAAATGCAATGCTAATATTTAATTAAAATTGAACGGTGACCTTTAATTAATCGTTAACATTATAATTTAGATTAAAAATATTATGTTTGTTATGTGATGAAAACACGAGTGAGCCATGCAGTAGAGCTGAGTTGGGGCTCATTTTTCGAGGCTCAAGCCTGAATATTTGCATTCTGAGCCCGAAATACTTTGTGGAAATTTGAGCCCAAGTCTGAAATTTTAAATATAACTCCCTTGACGTACGATTGAAATTTAAAAGAAAATTGCTAAATTACGCTATTTAATTTCTATCGAATTTTCGTACACATGCATTTCTACAATCCTCGGAAAGCAATCACATAATTGCATTCGACATAGAAAAGTCAGTTTTCGGCTTCAGTTGCATCCGTCCGATGAGCCAGAGGCTGAGCCTATATCATCTCTAATATATATTAAATATATATTAGAGATAATATATTAAATATAATATATATTTAAATATAATATCCAATACAGTGAACCCTCTCATTAACGGTCACTTGCCAGGCAGAAAAATTTGGCTGTAAAAAAAAGGGAGGTGCTGTGAGAAACGCCATAAAAGTTGAAGTTCGATTGTTGTCCGTTCGCATTTTGTTCGTATAGAGAGGTTCTTGTCCAATGAAATGAATCATGAAAACAGTGTCCGCGCCCGTATCTGAGGGTGATCGCTAAGCAGTGGTTTGAAATAGATTATTGTAAATTAGTTTCTGCTAGGGAATTCTTATTTGTCAGTAAAAGCGGGGTGACCATATCTGAAGGGTGCCGGTTGAGAGGGATTTTGCTGCATAATATACATACTCTAATCTCTAATATATATAATATACACGAAATTAATATTCTAATCTTTAATATCATCATCATCATATTCAACCATTATCTATCCACTGCTGGATGAAGGTCTCTCCAAATGCTTTCCACACAAGTCTATCCTGAGCAATTCGCTTCCACGTCACCCCAACCTCT
>QLNU02013990.1:0-13480 GCA_006491805.2 Dysdera silvatica
AGTTCACGAAAACAGTACTTTCCTAGATTAATTTTTTGATATTTAAGAATTGGATTTCTTGGGTAATTAAGAATTGGATTTCTTAGATAATCAAGAATTGTATTCCTTAGATAATCAGAATTGGATTTCTTAGATAATTGAGAATTGTACTTCTTAGATAATTGAGAATTGTACTTCTTAGATAATTGAGAATTGTACTTCTTAGATTGACAATTGTACTTCTTAGATAATTGACAATTGTACTTCTTAGATAATTAAGAATTAGGATTCCTATAAATTAAATCACTTTCGTCAGTTTCATAATATTACATTTACATCTTACTATAATTGCATTGTAGTACAATACTGTGTGTTGTAATTTTATGCATTTCATTTTACGCAGTTAAACATTACCAGAAGGGTTTTATGGTATTCTACAAGCGGCAAAGAACGTTTCTGACTGAGAAAAGTTAAGAAATCGTCGTCTGAACAAATTTTCTGAACATATTTAAAAAACAAAATTTAAATTATACATTGGTTGTTTATTTGTTTCGGATTTTAATGTAAATTTATGCTATTTTTATCCACGAACTAATGTTGTTTATGCAACACACTTCTTTCTAGAAAGTGAATTGCTATCCTCTCTGGATTAAACGGAAAATATTCGATAACGACATGAGGGAGGGCATTTGTTTTAATTATACAGCAGATTATCAGACAATGACAGGTTGTTGATTCTCATTCTGCATTTTTCCGCGTCGCACACTCGAAGTAATTACGTCGTTTGTTATGAATATTCGTCTTCCTAATTATTTTTAATGCTAGTTTAACTGCTTTTGTTATTCGAGTTACACAACGAGTAAAAGAATCCAGTTAACATACTAATTTATTGTTATTGTCCTTCTAATGCCTGGTTTGGGTTTAATTAAAAATAATGCTTTCGCATCCGCATTTCTGAGGCCTTGCTGTAAGTGAAAGTTCCTTTTTGGGCCAGTGATTAAGTGTTCTCAGCTCCAGTGTATGGGAGATTTACCATTAAAGAGTTATTGAGTCGTCGTCGCACTTAAGAGGCCTTAGGCGGACAGCAATATAAAAAATCCCTTTTTTTTTGGCGGGAGGTCGGGCGATTAGCTTTCATTTTTTGGGGGCTGTTCATTTTGCCGATGAGTTTTATGGCTTTGCCGTATTTTATTGAATAGCAAATTGCTCTTTACCACGCTAAGTTTTTCTCCTCAATGAACAAGAGCCAGAATAATGATATTCTTTTAATTGAAGGCGAATTTCTTGTGACGCAATTAATACTTTCTTGTATGCTTGGAATACAGAAGGATAGACCATCTTTCCACGAAGGATGTTGCTTATCTGCAATGAATACTTAACAAAATACTCGAAAATTCTTACAATAAAGTGCCCGCTGTTTTGCAAACACCTTCATACAAGAGAAGTGTCGTATACATTAAAAACGTTGCCAAATTTACACCCAGTATTAAAGTATAGGATAATTCTAATATTTTTCAGAGAATATTTCTCCAAAATATCTGTGATAGATCATGCAAAATTATATTTCTAACACTTATAACTCATTTTGGGAGCAAATGATAAAAAGGAATCGAAATTTTTACCTCACTTTGCACAAAAATAATTAGAATTGAGATAATAAATCGGACATATGATGTCTCCAGATAGTAAAGATCGTCCTAGCGATGTCCTGAGGATGTCCAGAACGTCTCATGGACGACCTTTGCCCCCACAAAAACTGGGCTTAATCGAAAATATGCTGCTGAAGGACATATGTGATTCCTCTGAAGTTATTCACAAAAAGAATATTCTTCTGCAAAAGACTTTTAAGAAATACTTTCCTTTATATCGAAATAATAATGTCGCAATTAAAAAGGGGATAAAAGTAAAGCTTCGGAATAAAAACAAAGAATTTATATTGCTGTCACATATTTTTTTAAAAAAATTTCAACTACTATGATATAAAACTCCATCTCATCTATATTTGATAAAAATTACAAAACGTAACTTTGGTGAAAAATACGTTGGATTTTATTGCAAAGAAACTAGCGACCAGGAAAATAAACGGCAGAAGAACATCATACTAGATTTCACTGAATACTGACCAATCTTGAAATTGAACAATCTTGGAATTGAACAATCTTGGAATTGAATAATCACAAATCTTGGGAAATAGATTTATAACGGACAGCTTAAACTGTTTTTACAGTTAAAACTATACTGTTGAATCCTTGTCAACTGTGCCATTATGTTCTTTAGTGCGTGTGGTTAACATATGAATTGGCGGTGACGTTCAGTTTTGCTGACGTCACCGATAATATAAGAAGTCTGGAATTGTCATGGGCAGGTATATATGTGCGATCACACTTAGCGTGTGTGCAGGTAGTCGTGTGCTGCAACCAGCTCGGCTCGTAGCTGAGCAATCTACGTCTCTTCATGACGCTGGTTCCTTGTTCCTTTTAGATAGGTAGAAGACTGTGATGAAGAGTAAGGTAGATCAAGAATGAAGAAACAATCTAACACTATTTATTGAAGGTGGTTAGTTTATACATTGGCATCACAGATAAGGCAACTATAGGCGCACCGCCTAAGTTCCAACGTATTAATCAGGCACGGAAATCACACACACGTGTGTCCGTCCTACTCCTCTCTGCCTAATTCGATCTCCTCTCTCTTACCCACCGTACGCAACCAACTCTTTCTCCACTATGATATAATCGGTCCGTCTTAAGACCGTGGTCACACCTGATTGGCCGATGTGACCCTTCACCCCGTTCCACACATGTTTCCCATAAATATTCTGCAATGTCAATCTGGACCTTGCAAACGAGAGTTATTGCAATTTTATCCGCCCACATCCGGACTGTTTCCTCTCGACCCTTTTCACAAAGAAGACATACAAGTCTCACTTTCCCAGGCTAACGCCATGTGATCATTACATATCTCCCTCCCCTTTGAAAAAAGCATTTTGGAAGGGATATAATTATTTCTTCAAAATATGCTTTCTATGGCATCTGCATAAACATGAACATACAGTGTCCTTTTAAATACATTGAATCACTATCAACATATCAGTGTTCACATTTGCTTAGTGTTACGTAGACATAGTAATATCTTCAAGTTCTTAATGTCCATTAGTAACATTATATACACATAAAAGGTATACAATAAATGCACTACGTTGACATAATCAAGACAAAAATATAAGTTAATATCCGAATGCACTTAAACTTATCAGTGTCCATTGGTAACATATATACACATAAAATATACATAATAAGTGCAATATGTGAGACAATTATCAAGACAAATTGATGAGTTTATATACTATAATACATTTTACTACATTGATTTTAATCTCCATATAAACGGTTAAGTCCATCGGCATTTGTATTTATTGCCATCTTCTCTCACGTTCACAGGCCCTGCTATGTCAGTACTAACTTTAAAAAACGATTCTACAACAATTGGAACATTTTGTAAAGGATACCTTAGTTTCCCACTTGGACGGCGTGTCTTTTGGCAATCATGGCATGATGTCACGTATTCCTGTACAACTTTCCGTATTGCCGGCCAATAAAAGTTTTCCAATATGCGGTTTTCTGTTTTCTTTATGCCCAGGTGTCCTGCCAGACCAATGTCGTGAGCATACTTCAAAATGACAGTGCGTACTCCCCTTGGAACTACGACTTGTTCGTACTTCTTTTGTCTTCGACATTCCCATATTCGCATTAGTATATCATCTTTTACTATGATTTGCTGTGGTTTTCCTTCCCTAACTTCATTTACAGAATCCCAAAGAGATTTCAACTCACTATCGCTTTTCTGTTCCCTTAGAAAACTTTCCTTATCTATAATACTGTCTAACCGCAGACTATCAGTATTGTATGTCCCCTCCTCATTAAGAAGTGTCAATTTTTCCTCTCCGTTTATTGCCTTTTTCCTGGGGTGTGGGTCAGTTTGTTTATTTTCTTCAATTTCCCCTTTGGCCTGAGGGTTTTCTTCCCCCATCTTGGTCCTTTCTTTGGAATTCGCTGAACTTTGCCCTATACTTTCCCTTTTTCCCGCTTGTGCCCTGGTAATCACAAAGCATTGTTGTACGGGTTTAAATTTAACGGAGTCATTTGTTCCCATTAATAACTCAAATGGTAAATTTTCTACAACTAACGCTTTAATTTTTCGTCTGCCAAACGTATCGTGGATGTCTATTTCTGCCTCCGGTAATTCTAAAACTTCACTGGCTGCAGTGATTATTTGTACCTTCTTTTTTGTGTAAGCAGTTGGGTGAACCAATGCTTTTTTCACTATATTTACTGACGAACCAGTGTCATACAGAATTTTTCCATACCGTGCTTCGATGAGCCCGTTGTTCATATAATGATTTTTGTTGCTAAATAACCATTTTCCTGTGCTTACATTGCTTCCTCCTCCCTCTGTTATTGGGGCATGTAGAATCTCCCCTATATCATTCCCTACTAACATTTGAATTTCCCCATTTAGTTTATCTGCCACGGCTACTTCAACCATTTCTTGTTTTCCACCCCTTTCAATTTCTATCATGGCTAATGGTTGCTCAAAAATTTTCCCCGATAGTGTTTGTAATGCCACAGTTTTACCTGTTAATTGACCTTTTTTCATGAAGTCTTTCCTTGGTATGTTTCGGTCCGCGCCGGTATCCCTTAATGTATTAATTAATTTTCCATTCACCTTTAATTTTCCCATATACTCGGTTGAAGGTTGTTGATCCTTCAGTGTTACGTTATATAATCCGCCAGCCTCTTTTTTCCCATTTCTTGTGTCTGCCATTATGTTTCTTGTGTGGTCTGTGGTAGGATTTGGGCCGAAATTTATTTCTCGTGTCCTGCAAAATTGTTTTTTGTGTCCCACTTTCCCGCATTTGAAACAAAAAATATTGATTTTATTTTCTTGCTCCCTGTTGAAATTTTATCTGTTTCCGAAGATCTTTTCATCTCTTTTCTTTTCAAATTTAAATTCATTAGTTTTGTTTTCGCGCGTTTCCAAATAGTGATCAGCTAATTTAGCAATTTTATTTGGATCTTTCTCTTCGTGATCTAGGAGCCAAAGTTTTAAATGTGAGGAGAAATGCGTCTGCATTTGTTCGATTAACATAAGATTTTTTAATTCTTCAAACGTGTGGACTTTATTCCCTTTTATGAATTCACTAAATTAAGATTCTAATCGCCACAGAAGTTGTGTATAATTCTCATTGCCTTCTCTTTTTGTGTTTCTGAATTTGTGTAAATGTTGTGCTGGGGAAATCATGAATGCATTTAATATTGCTTTTTTCACTTTATCATAGTTTTTTGAATCCTCTTCTGACAATCTCGAAAACGCGCTCAAGGCCTTTCCTTCCATAAACGGGATTAATTGACTAACGTAATTTGTGTCTTCTACATCGTATAACTTGCACATTCGCTCAAATGAGAGTAGAATCGCTTCTATATCTGCCTTATCCGATAACATGCTTATTTTAATCGCGGGTGGCCTGATTCCCGTGGTTTGAATGCTCTTAGAGTAACTGGTTCTTTGCTTTCTAGGTAGAAAACTAGAAGGTCGATGATGAAGAGTGAGGTAGATATCAAAAATGAAGAAACGATCTAAGACTATTTATTGAAGGTGGTTAGTATATACATTGACATCACAGACAAGGCAACTATAGGCTCACCGCCTAAGTTCCAACGTATTAGTCAGGCACTTAAATCACACAGACGTGTGTCCTTCCTACTCCTCTGCCTCGTTCGATCTCCTCTCTTACCCACTGTACCCAACCAACTCTTTCTCCACTATGATATAATTGATCAGTCTTAAGAGCGTGGTCACACCTGATTGGCCGATGTGACCCTTCTCCCCGTTCCATACATGCTTCCCATAAATATTCTGCAATGTCAATCTGGACATTGCAGAAGAGAGTTATTGCAATTTTATCCGCCCACATCCGAAACCGTTGTTTCTTCTCGACCCCTTTCACAAAGGAGACCTCACTTTCCCAGGTTAACGCCATGTGATCATTACAATATCCAAGGTACAATTCAAATATTCGACCAATTTTATGGTATAAATTATATAAAGTACATTATACTATTTGTTCCTTGGTCTAGAGGATAGCTAGCGTTCTGAACCATTAAGAGTGGCTAGATCATCCGATATATACGAATTTGATTGGTTGGCACTGTCAGGAAATTTTTTGAATTGTTGAAATGGGTAAAACTATTTTTTGTGCCATTCAAAATGTCATTTTCATTCATAATTGATGATGATTCGTAGACTATGTAATTTGTTTGCAGAGGTGAACTGGGTTCTGTCAAAGGGTGCATACCTTAGATTTTCGAAGGGCACTAGCCATTTGTTCACAGGGGCGCAGCGGCCCGAGGATGTCAGCATCTGTCTGTTTGTCACTAATTTGAGCACCAACGATGAAAATGTGCCAAGCAGCTTTTGACTTCTGTTCGGAAGAATACAGTATTAAATAAAATTGGTATAAGTTGTTGGTTGTTAAGTGGGGTTCACTCACACAATGATTATAAATCTAACGATACCATCAGATTAGATTTATAATCAACATGATGTGTTTAAGAACGTAAAGGTGTTTTAGTAAATTCTTAACACTCAAGCAAAAAATATTTTGCACAAGCCCTTTTGCATGTTCTAAATATTTCACACATATTGGAAATGTATTTTTGCATCACCATCCAGCATTTTGTTTCCTTTTATTCTAGGATCTGGATTAGTGTGAATCGGAAATGGTAAAAGGCGTGGATACGGAGTGAAAGGCGCTTTAAAAGATAAAGCTCTTCAAAAGTGTATCTGAGCTGCGTTGGCGTAGCAAATGTTCTTGGGCTGGAACTATTACTCTTCGGGCGAGAGCATCCACAGTGGAGTACGCCGCCGCACGAAGCGATATCTTTTGGAATATCTACAACCTCAAAGAACAAGTGGCCAGATTATAGATATTGTGGTTAGATAGATGGCTCCATCTGCACTCCTGTCTTCCTAATAGCCGGCTTGGAGGCGATCAGGCTCAAACGGACGTCTTTCTCCAGCCACTCTAGCTATATATTTCCAAAAGAGAGTTTCGAAATAACGATCCCTCGATAGCCAGTCGTTTTCTTCTTCCTCTTGACAAAGAAAAGGAACAAAAGGGGGAGAAGCCCCTTGCCCTGGTCCCGGGAGGTTCAATCGTTCAACGAGGCCATTTTCTTGGTCGGCAGAGCTCAAATGTCACCCCTCCCTCCATTCTTACAATTCCTTTCAGACCCAGAACCTAGCAGAGGACAGATTGTATCGGAAAAGATCCACTTAGCACATTTGAAAGAAATATCTTAAGTGAACCGTCACTGTATATTTTTATTGCCAAGTTATCGCGCTGTGGCATGAATAATTTAATCCATAACGTTATATCTGATGGACGTAAGTCAAAAAATTATCCTTAAATTTAGTTGCCGAATTTTGATCATATCTCATTCATCTTATTTGCTTCGAGTTTTACGCCGCAAAAAGTAGAGGTTATATTAACCATGGCCAATGGCTTACTGCTACTGCTATGTAATAAATAAGGCTGACTTGTTATTGCACATGTATGATAAAAAATTGCAAGGTGTTATTATCCTTCTCGAGGAAGGAGATGTCGGAATTACGTATGGTACACAATGTACTGTTGGTAGCTAACATATTTGTAAGCAAATATATTTTGTGGAGAATTTAAGCTTCAAAACTGCAGTATGAACGTTCGAAATGGGATCACACCTCATTCTTATTTATAATGTTAATTTTAATTGTTTAGCACATTTCAGTCCTTGTTTAACTATTGGTTTTTCATTATATTATTAATTACCGTTACGGTTGTGATGTTTATAAGTCAAGTTATAACTTATCAGCCGTTTTCTTTTGCATACAGTAGATCGTTAATGCAAAATCTATCGTGGGAGTGCGAGTTCATAAAACACGATAACCCAATGAGGACAACTACGAAAAAATATCTTTTAAAATTAATGTGATGAATTTTCTGTTGTATCTCAAATATTTTACATAAATTAGGCTATATAGCTCTGGAAAATAGCACCAATATCATAACTTAAAACCACGTTAGATGGCAATGCTCTATGGTAAAAAAAAATAAGGATTGAAGTTCATGATCAAAACATAAATTACTATTAGGCGGAATATTACAAAAAATCGATTTAAATTAAATCTGCACTTCAGTTTCGAAAGATACGACGTTTGTTCCATAATATGTGTTTTAGAAAATAAAGAAAAAGATATTGGTTAAGGAATTGCAAAAGTTTCTCCCCAACGTGTTTGCAAACCTATTAATGGCTAAACCTTCGTTATAAGATAACTGTTTTTAAGGAGATTTTATTATGTTTAAATTTTTACGAAAAAGGCTGTTTATTCTTTTTTATGGCTCCATTAATGGTTTTCCACGGAAAACTGAACTTTAAATTGGATTTTTTTTATATTTACAGCGCGGACTCATAGCGATGTTGAAGAGAGAGAGAGAAAAAAAGAAGCCGAAGAGGAGAATGGAGTTTCATTATTGAAGATTTGCGGGGATGAGGAGAGCTTTCAGTGGCTCCGTAACTAATAAAACGGAGGTGGAGGGCTCCAAGGAGCGAGGGAGGTGGAAAAATCGTCTCGAAAGTGTGAGTAATTGTCCATTGAAGTGGTTAATGAGGGGTCCTAAACTCAAGCCAAAGCCTTGCTTAATGAAGCGCCATCACCGACGGAGGGGCTTTGCCAAAATAATGACCGGTGGTCCCGACAGCTGACACCGCCACTGACAGCAACACACGATTTCTTTTCCTTTGCCTTCCTCTGTACTTTACGAATAAATGCACATTCGCTTTCGACGTCTCAGTTTTTACTTTTCTGTGGCGTCCACTTTTGGTTTATTTGCTGTTATTTGCACGACGTCTCATTCTTTCAGTTGCAGCGGAACTGATAATCAGATAACGAAGCAAACAGAGGCGTAGTTGCAAACCTTCATGGAAACCGTCTTAATTATTTGTGGTAATTAAAGTAGATGAGTTGTAAACAATGCGCTCAGAATATTTTCGAAATGTCTTCTAGACTTTAGTCGCCTTGTAAATTATTAAAACAGCCAGGTAGAAATCTTTGATGTTCTAAATATTGCCTTATATTGTAAGAGAAAGGAGTAACGTTGAAGATATTTATAGAAATGTGAGTCTATGTATTTTTATAAAATACTAAGGTTAGATGAATATTGAGGAAAATAAATTGATCATATATCTCTTAATCTGACGCCCTCATTTAAGCAGTGGAGCGTAATTCATTAAACTCTCGGTCAATACGCAATTACGAAAATGACGGATTATCAGAACCTCCTTTCTACTAAAAATGCACTAGTAATAACATATTAACGATTCAATAATAAAATATAACACTTTGTATATACATGCTTTATAATCGTATTTAAAATATCTTACAAATAACCGCAATTGAAATGAATCTTAACGTATCACATATTTTCCACAGAAATTTCCACTTTCTGCCGCTTTATCTCTTTTTCCTTCTTCCTACTTTTTTGCTATTCTAATGCCGAATTTCTGAATATATTGGACTAGCACATCGCCAGATGATAGAGATGACCATACTAGATCAATGATTCCGACCCTGGTGGTCGCGGCCCTCATGAGAGTCGCGAACAGTTTGCAGGGGAATTGAAGCAAATTTTTTTAGTTGCAATTATTTTTATAAGGAATTTCATACCAAATGTTTCCAACGCTTTTATATTTCAACATGGCTACACAAATTTCCAATATTCTACTAACAGTTAACTTTATGATATGCATTAATATATATAATTAGTATAATGTATAATTAATACAACATATAATTAATATAACATATGTAATCAACATAATACAGTAGAACCTCGTTAAGACGAACATCAAGGACAACAGAAAATCTGTTCGTATTAACAGTAATTCGTCTTATTCGGAAAGGATAGTATGCTATACAATCTGACGGGACATCAGAAAACAATTCGTAGTAAATGTAATCTGTATTAAACATGTTCGTCTTTACGAAGTTCGACTGTTTGTATAATTAATATAATATCATTTTATATTTAACGTGTTTTTTATTCTGTTAAAAAAGCTTTTATTATGCAAATGTGGCGGCGGCGGTGGACAGAGGGAAAGGGGTCGCCGATCTTTTGGTTACTATAAAAGAGTGTCGCGGGTTACTTGGCTACTATAAATGTAGGTCGCGGATTGAAAAAGTTCGAAACGACTGTACTAAATCATTGTTTCCCAATTTGGGGGTCGCCAACTTATTTCTCGGAAGCCGTCGTAATTATTTTTATAAGGAATTTCGCTCCAAATGCTTTCAATATTTCTATGATTCAGCATGACTACATCGCAATGTTCTAATAATGGTTGCTAATTTTATATTCATAATATACATTAGGCTAATGCACATTATTAATGTAATATATATAATTAATATATATAATTAATTATATATTTGACGTGGTTATTTCACTGTCAAAAAGACTTTTCTTGTGCAAATATATTACTTACAGTATATACAAATAATAAAAACCTTCTCGGAAATAGTGCTATCATTTTCAGAAAATATAAAAGTATTATAATGCTCTCAGCTGAGAACAGGTGGTTTAGAATACACTTAGATATTATTTTCTCACTGAAATGCGAGTATAAAAGCACAATGAATGTGAAAATCATACACTGAAAGAAGTGCGAAAAAAATAAATGCTTTCGTAAAAAAAGCGATGAGCGCCGTCGTCTGGTAATCAGCCTTCCACTAATACACAAGCTCTCTTTGTGGCGCATTTAACCCTAGAAGTCTGAAAGCACGCCGCTTTTCTATCATAATTAATCACTTTAAATCATTAGTTTAACTAGTTTACATAATTTAATTTCCTTAAAATGGATTCAACAATGATCTCATTAAACTAGATTAACAGAAACGTTAATTTAAGGGTGCTCCTTAACTCTTTAATTAAAAATATTCACAACATACTAAACAAACGTATATATATATATATACATTAGAGCTTGCCTGAAGTGGCCAAGTTCGGGACCAGATTGCAACATAGGCTTAGCCAGGGAGTGGTTTTGGGAGTTGTAACCCCCCATTGAAATGAGTTGCAGCTCCATAACCCCCTCATTGAGCCCATAATCCCCCTTATGAACTTCCTAGCTACGCCAATGGATTGCAATGGTCAGCATAGACAGGTGGTTCTTATACACGACAGGGTTTTGTATAGATCTAACAGTTCTTTCTTATAAAAGGAGCGGTCAGGTTATGTAGGTGGTCAATTTACCAAGGTAGTCAATTTACAAAGGTGGCCACTTTACCAGGTTCTACTGTATATAGATATAGTAGAACCAGAGACGAACTAAGGTTTTCGGGTGTCCTGTGCTACCGAAAATGTCATATTCCCTATTTGTACTTTAACAAAAAAAGTATATGGTAACACCCTGCATCTAGTGTTGAATTTTAAAATTGGTTTTAATCTTATTTCTATGCAGACATGAAGAGGATCATTGAATTATTGAATTTTAATATTTATTATTTTAGAACAGCAAATTTACATTACATTTAAGAACTACAAAAAAAAAAGAAAGAAAGAAAGAAACCACTAGCTGCTCACTTCAAATATGGCAGTAAAATATACGCATGCACAACATTTTAACTAATTTTTATGATTATTTAAATATTTTTAAGTGAAGGTTATTGGATTTTGATACTTTTGTAATACGTATCGCTGAATCTTCCCCATGTACGGCATAGTACAATAAAATAGTTATACGAATGCAATAGTACAAAGAAATTAGAAAAGAATATTAAAAGTTCACATTCTGGAGTTTATGTTTTACAGTCTTTAAAATTTCTGTTTTCCTATTTCAAGGTTCGCAAAAGATTGCACGACATCGTTGAATGGTAGTTCTTTATTAATGATTCAGTGACACGATGGCAAAACTATTAAGTCTTTGTTGCATCATTGCTGGTCAGAATTTAGTTTTTCTTTTTGTTTTTTAACAACAAGTCCCTTTGCAAAGATGATGGGAACGTGGTATGACAACTGGGGTAGGGCTTCAGAAATCACCAGAACCCCGGATTGTAGATCCTTTAGCTCCCCTTTATCCGGCTGTAAGTAGAACCTGCCTTAAGCGACCACCTTCGGGACAGGACCGCAATGGTTATCATAGACAGGTGGTCACTATATGCGGAGGTCTTTCGTATAATTCCACCACTGTACCTTATAAAAAGTTGTGATTAATTTAAAAAGGCAGCCACTTTATCAGCTTCTACTTAATATGCTAAATGTGCATTTATGCAAAAATATATATCGCATTGGTGATTCAATATTTCTTAGTGGTTATCTCGTTGTAGAATATATAAATGTAAGCGTGATATATCGATGAAGCACTGTATACATTTCAATATACATTACATTATTAATAACGCTATTAAGAACAGCGTTTCATGTTTGGTCAAGCTTTTCAACGAAACGCTCGACCCGACATCAAAACGACGTTTAATGAGGTTATTACTGACATCTAATATAAATCTAACTTAAAATAAACAGATCAAAAAGATATTTCTGTTTTAATTTTAAATTTTGTCAATTTCATCGTTTTAACACTATTCATAAAGTATTTTACTGTAATTGGTTACTCCTTTCCATCCCAATTTTTTAATTTTATGATTAAACATTTCTTACACGTTCGACATCATTTTTAATTAAAACGCAGTTAATATAATTTCAATTAAATCGAACTATCGGTAGACAAATTAGCCATTTTCAATTATCAAATTTCTAATGAATTTCGAGACCCAGTTAATTTACGAAAGTTATAATGTCAGGGCATCGGAAAGTAATTCAGTATTTTATGTAATTTCTTAATCAAGTAATTTGTTTTTTTTTTACAAAAATTAAATATTGAATTAGGAATATTAGAATCATCAGAGAAGGCTTTAGAAATACAGGGAAATCTATCTAAAATGATACTTAGAAACTGAAGATGTCGTTCCAGAAAGATGATCTATATCTTTTGTGAACGGGATAAATATTGATATAAACAGATTGCTGTTAGAGAAAATATCGATATAGGCGGATTACCCTTAGAGACGATATCGATATATAGACAGGTTACCGTGAGAGACAATATCGATATAGACAGATTATCGTGAGAAACAATATCGATATTGGCAAATTACCTTTAAAGGCAATACCGATATAGACAGATTATCGTGAGAGACAATATCGATATAGAGAGATTATTGTAAGAAGAAATATTTATATAGACATATTATAGTTAGAGACGATATCGATGTAGACATATTATCGTTAGAGACAATATCGATATAGACAGGTTATCGTTAATATCGATGTAGACAGGTTATCGTTCATATTGATATGGGCAGATTATCGTTAGAGGCAATATCGATATAGAGAGATTATTGTTAAAGA
>QLNU02013992.1:0-24740 GCA_006491805.2 Dysdera silvatica
GATCTAACGTCACCATCGAGTCGACTAATAACCGACATTTCATACTCAAGGCTCTTTCTTGGCACTCCATCTAGTGGGTAAATATTCCACACCATTACTTTGAGACAAAAGAAAGGTGCTAATGTTTCAGATCCAGTGCTTACGTGTTTCCGATCTTATTCTGAAAATGGTACTAATTGTTTCACTACGAGCTGCTAAAAACTTCAGCCTTTCATTAATCTGGATCACTGTTTAAAAACGATGATGAAGAAAACCACGATGACTACAACGATAATGATGATTTTCCAGCTTGTGACCGGTGTTGTGCTTATGGATACACAGTGGTACATGTGAGGAACAAAACTTACTTGGCATTTCCATCCGCTGATGTCTATTCCTTAAATTTTTTATTTATTTACAAAAAATTTTAAAATTTTATTTACACATGTGAAGTATATATTTAATACATACAATACCGAAAATTTAAAATACCAGAGCACATATGTGGGTCCCGAGTAAATGCTGTAGCATAACTCGCTCCAAATACTGTTAAACAAAATGAACGCTGTTAAAAATTTTCCGCATTACTTTTAACAATAATATGGTGAAAGTGTCCATACTTTATTTACAATTTAAGTAAGTAGTTAAATAACTAATTTTATAAAGCCATGACCTAAGAATAACCGGGTACTTAAAAAGTTGCCTGATGCCATAGGAAGTTTATATACGTCATTACTATGTTACACAGAAATAAGGTGGCTTTCTAGCGGCAAAACGTTAACTCTGTTTTTCGAAATGAGGACTGAAATCACAATTATCCTGATTGGCGACCACTTCACTTTGGGAGATATTTTATGACAAGCACTTTCTCATGAAATTGACTTATTTATCAGAAATTTTTAAAAAAGTTATGAATTAAGTTTCTCATTCTTCAAGGGAAAGGCAGTAACTATTACTGAAGCCATCGATAAAGTACAAGCGTTTACAAAAAACTAATTTTAGGCAGAATAAATGCACTGGCTTTGCAATGTGCGGAGGAGTGCCATCGTGCATAGAAATGCTACCCACACATGCATGCTGTTGAAGTGTTGGAATGATGTAGTTGCGCAAAAGACTCTCATAGCGTTTACCATTGATGGTACAGGTAACAGGACCCGCACGACCCATCTCCTCGAAAAAAAATGGCCCTACGATAAACAATGGTGTCAACCCGCACCACACAGTTACCTTTGTAAAATGAAGAGGTTCTAGTTCATGTGAGAACAGGTTTTCCATTACCTATATTCTGCAATTCTAAGTATTGGGTCAGCAGGAAGCAACTCCTGAACATGAGTAATTTTGTATGGATAGCAATACAGGATGTTTCGTGCAATTTTATGCACCGTGCTCACAGGTATGTCCAAAGTTCGCACACCACCGCTCGTCTCCTCCTGGAATGCTGTGGCCACATTTTCTACTGACGTAGAAGCAATTGGTTTCCTCCATCTGCCAAATTTCACTTCAAAAGAACCCGTCTCTTCGAATTTCTTAATCATTTCTTTAGACCCTTGGCAGACATCGGACACAATCTTTTTTTATACCCTTTACTGTCCGGAACTTCTTCAGAGCTACTGGCGCACAGTCACCGTCCTTGTAAAAGAGTTTCACAAGCAGAGCGCGATGCTTCATTGAGAGTCATTGCGAGCTTCTCAGACGCTATATGAGGAAAACGCCATGTATCCTGCGTTTTTATTACAAATGCAATGTGTCATGAGCATGACAAGTTTTTTATTTTGCATATTACGACGCTTAAAGCGCCATCTATTGCTAAAATTTAGAACTATTTTTTTTCTAATTCCATACCATTTCCTCCTCCTTCGAGTATATTCAGTTCAAATTTCATGTAATTTTGAGCAGTGGTTCTTTTTTCTACAGCTTTTTGAATGTTGAACTTTAGATATAATCATCCTGTATTAAAAAAAGGAATAAGTTTTAAATTAGAACTACAATACGCCACCTATTGACAAATAGTAGAACCACGAAATCAGAGGGTTATTACTGGGCACTGTATTAAGTGTTTGTGGGTATCGTCAGTAGCTGTTTTCTGTAACTGATTTATTTTTATAGCCAGAATCTCATTACGCTTGTTTTTGTCACTGAAAATTGGAGACAATTAAAAAAAAAAAATAATCCATGAATTATCTTCGAATTTTAAAAACATTTTAAATATTTGTTTTAATCGGGTTTCGTTCTTGTTGAATAACAAATCATGGCGTTTGAACATCAACCGGGTATGGCCATCGAATGTCTCAGTGTAAGTTCGAAAGTGCAATTTTACGTTTCAACAGTTTATTAAAAAATAAAAATCATTCTATTAAGGAAATCGACATTTCGTTTTTTGTGTAAATTAGGCTTTCCCTATGTACCGTCTAGGATACAATTGGAATATGTGAGATTGGGGACTTTTATTTAGGAACTATGTATCAAATATTTATTTGCAAATAAAATCGTATCCGTTTTATTTTTAATTATGCCAAATGTACGTATTAATGAATTTTAGAGGATCTACAAGTATGTCTTGAAAGATAACTAAATTTTTGATAATTATTACTGTTTAAGGATATTTGGGGGTGAGTGCAGATGAAAAGTTTTCCTCTGTCACCAATCGTGCGAACTTCGTTCTGAGGGTTTTGCCGTAGTGCAATAGCATTCAAAGGGTTGCTTTTGTTTAAGTGAGGAGGGGGGAACATGAATGCAGAGCAATTCTTTACCTATTAAGAACTATACAGGAAAATACTGATTCGCCAGTTACCGATTCAGGAAGTGCACCACTAATGGACAGCGAGGGCGTAGCCCAAAGTGGGGTGGATCTCCCCCCACTAACCCTTCACTTATACATCCCCTTCACTGATTCAGGAAAATTACAGGGCTTGAAAAACAACATGGTGTTAAGTCACTTGCTCTGTTGCCAGCTGGTTTTGGACATGAGGGGAAGAGGGAGGCTCGAGCCTCCCCACCCAGCCGTTTAAAAATTTGGCCAGAGTTTACAAGAAACCCAGTCGCCAAAAGCACTAACTTCCACAGCTAACTTCCTTCTCTGGTAACCGTTCTCAGATGGCATCATTATGGATTTGCGAGTTGTGAGTATTTATAAATGTTGTGAAAAAAAAACTCACCGATGTTGTGGCATGAAGTTTGCTGAAGTCGGAATATGACTGTTGGGGTTTCGTTTTTCACATAAATATGTCTTGCTTTCCTTTCGTCGATGTTAATGACTGCTGCATGTACAGAGGGAGTCTTTTTGGTTTTTTTTACTATTGCAAGCTTTCGAATTGCGGGAGAGTACTACTCTGTGCTTTACTGATGTTTTTGTGATGGGGCACCCTCCCCACTAGGCTTTCATTGACTCAGGAAAAATACTGATTCGCAAAAAATCCCCTTGCATCCAAAAGAAACATGGCCGTCGCCCAGAGATTGTTTTAGCAGTATTCCAAGAACAAGCCAAGCTTTGCATATGCTGAATTTCGCTCGCCGGTGTGGTGCTTACAGCTCTTCGATTCAATTTTAAGAGTGTAGCATGAGTTTTGGTGATCGGGTTTCTTATAAATTTTCATCAAAAATTTTATTTGCCCGATTCTGCTATACATTTACTTTCAAAAGATTTACAGTCACATTTTAAAATAAGGTACTTTTTAGCTCATTACTAATTATCAAGCAGTATCAATTATTTTTGTAGCATTTTGGAATCTTGTACATTCACTAAAATTCTTGACAGCTATGAGAAGGAGGTAATAATTTTTCTCAACTCCTCTCTCCCCCAGAAGTACTCATATGGGTGTCCATGGTTTTGGAAAAACTTAAAAAAAAACTTCAGTGGGTGATGGACTATGTACTTTTATGAATTCGTATGAATAAATATATACAATTTATATTTATAATACTTGATTTGCAGTTAATGCAATCATTATAAATGGATCATTAGTGCAGTGTTTCCCAACATGGGGTTCGCGACCATCAGGGGGTAGCGAAAAGGTTTATGGGTGGTCGCTGCAACTATTTTTAGTTGCAATTATTTTTGTAAGGAATTTTATACCAAATGTTTCCAACGCTTTTATTTTTCAACATGGCTTCACATACTGCAATATTTTACCAATGGTTATCTTTATATCTATAATTAATATAATATACATAATTAATATAACCTAATTTTTTTACTTAATGTGTTTTCTTTACTCTGTTAAAAATGCTTTTATTATGCAAATGTGGTGGCGTACAGACGGGTGGGATAGGTTGTGGATATTTTGATTACTATAAAAAGGGGGTCGCAGATTACTTGGCTACTATAAAAGTGGGACGCGGCTTGAAAAAGCTTGGGAACCACTGTACTAGAGGAAGCACTTTTAACTACTGAAAAGTAAATATAGGCCGCCATGATGAATTTGCAAGTTTACAGGTATATGGAAAAGGATTTAGCTCCGTGTTTTAATGTTGGAAATTTTTTGAGGGTGTCTCTTTTTGTACTGTATTTTTTTGTTTTTAATTATTTTTAGCCCATTTTAATTGCTAATGCAGACACAAATGAAAGACCTGAACCATGAAAAATACTGTCTCGCTACAATTCTCGAGACAATTTATCATGGCTGCCATGGACCATTTGTCTTTCTGGCAATGGGGAACAGTGCATATTACTTCCTTGTCGCCAAAACCCATTCTATACTCCTAAAATCCGTCTGAAAATTGTACATTGGGCCTTTTCTGTGCACTGGATTTGCCCATGAGCTTATCACAGCATATGTACAGCATTTCTTCTTATATTGCCAGAAAGAACGCTGGACGTCGAGATGCACATATCAGATAACTGAATCAGTAGATGTTTAGTGGGGGGCTTGAACCCCACACCCCTGATTTAGTATTGTTAGACACTCGAGAAGCTGCCTGAATATTAAAAAGGTTGAATCCGGAAAAGGTGGCGACCGGAAGTAAACATGCAAAACGACAATTCATGTTGACGTAATCCAAGAAGGAAGTTTGTTGCATGATTGGCAACAGAGACAAGGAAGTAATATACACTGATGCCAATGTTCCAAAAAAAAAAAAAATGATGCTGTGATAAGCTCGTGCCCAAGAAATTTCCTTCACCTTATTTTTAGAGTATGATAGGAGTTTTGGCGACCGGCTTGGTCACAAGCCTTTATTGTGCACTGTTCCTGGATATGTATTTAAAATGACTATCAGAATTTTTCCCAATGAGGCCCCTTTAATTTGAATGATTTTCACATGTTCTAATAATCAGTGATTATGAGTTTCACTTCTGAATTTATAGATTTTGCGTTGAATCTCGGTAAATCTTGTGCATGTATATAATGTTTCAGAAGTTACATTAATTGGCCAAACTCCAGAATTACCTTGGTTTCCAAAGGTGCGCTAACTTCCTTCTTGGGTAATCATTCTCAGATGACATCATGGATTGACATTTTGCGAGTCGCAAATTTTTCTAAACATTTTGAAAAACTCACCGATGCTGTGCCATGAAGTTTGCTAAAGTCGGAATATGACCATTGGGGGTTTAATTTTTGGGTAAATGCGTCCTTCTTTCCTTTAATCAACGTTATGACCGCTGCATACATACAGAAGCAAGGGTTTTGGTTTTTTTACTATTGCAAGCTTTCAAATTGCAAGAGAGTGTGTTTCTGTGCCGTACTGATGTTTTTGGTGGCGGGAGTGTGGGGAACATCCCCCACTAGGCTTCCTCTGATTCAGGAAAAGTAATGATTTTCAGAAAATTGCCTTGCCTACAAAACAATGATGGCACATGTCCAAATGAGACGATCGGGATCAGACCCCAGAAGATCTTGTGAATCAGTCATAAAACAGGGCATCAGGATTCCCAGATCGAAACACCTCGCTGTTTTTGGTGTGCGGAGCAGCAATAATTTTTAGACTTTGAAGTCATTTCAGAATAAGATTAAAAAATCCATGAGCTGACATTATCTTTCTAATATTGAGAGATCGTTGGATGATAATTTTAATAATAATAGCTGTTAACTGACATATTTATGGGGAAAACATTTTTGTGGTATGAAAAAGTCCACTTTTAATGTATCAGCAGTAGGCCTATATTAGGGAAGAAAAAAAAATTTTACTAATTGGCAATTTGTTTTTTAAAACTTAAAGCTACACAAAGTTTTCAAATTTTGAAACTGGCAATAATTATACAATAATTTTTGCCACCCACGTATTAATTAGCTCAAACTAGAGCTTGTGTAATTTTGGAGAAAAAGAGACGCTTTCCCCATCCTGGATTCGAACCAGGGTCCCTCCGTTTAGCCCGGAGTGTCTTGGACCGCTAGACGAATGAGGACAGGAAACAACGCTCTCTTTCTCCGTATGTAAGGATGTTAAGGTATTATTACCCTCCGCAGGGATAACACAATTGCCAAATATGGTCAACACAAGAAAGCCTCCGGGGCGAGATTTTTGTGAGTTTTCGTGGGGGAATTTATTATACAATAATTTTTGCCACCCACGTATTTATTGTAGCTCAAACTAGAGCTTATTGATTTTGGAGAAAAAGATGCTGTCCCCATCCTGGAATTGAACCAGGGTCCTTCCGTTTTCTGTGTTCACCATATTTGGCAATTGTATTATCCTTGTGAAGGGTAATGATATCGTACATCCTTATATACAGAAAAAGAGAGCATTGTTTCCTGTCCTTGTTCGTCTAGCAATCAAAGACACCCCAGGCTCAACGGAGGGACCCTGGTTTGAATCCAGTATAGAAATTTTTTCTCCAAAAACAAAAAAGCTCTAGTTTGAGCTACATAAACGTGGGTGGCAAAAATTATTGTCTAATAAATTCCCCCACGCAAAACTCACAAAATTCTCGCCACGGAGGCTTTTCTGTGTTGACCATTATTTGTCAATTGTGTTATCTCTGTGAAGGGTAATAATACTAGCAATGTTTATTTTTAACTTTTAAATACAAATATTGTTATAAAATAAAGGATTACACCCCACCCACTACCAACAATTTTGCAGACTCTACTTATATGACCTCTAAAACGTTTTTTACTTTTATAAATTGTATATATTGTTCATTTTAATAATTGTACAGCAGGGTTCGAAATTAGTGGGTGCACTGTGCACATGAAATTTTATCCATGCATGTAAATTTTGGATGCACATAGTGCACCTAACTATTCAAAACTATGGCTATTTACATTTACTTTCCAAAAACAGTGACCTATGGAATAATTTTATATAATTTTCTCAATGTATCTGCATTTGCTTTGAATTTTTTTTTATTACAAATGAATGTTCAATTATTTTGAAAAGTTGCACTTTTTTACCTTACATGTTTAATAATAATTTCTATACTTACATTTTTCCCATTTTTAATGTTGAGGTTTAATTTTTATTCTGCTAGTTACTTGTACACTTAACTAGTATTTAGTGCACCTAAGTTATAAGACTTGGGTGCACTTGTGCACCTGATTTAAAAAGTTAATTTGGACCCCTGTTGTACAGTGCCATTACTCCATTAATAAAGACAATAAGAAGTAAAGTAATACTGTATGTATATGCTAGTAAAAAAATTTAACCTTTTCTGCATGTGTAGATGTTCCAATGACTGATTAAGAATTGTTCGGTTAAAGCATTGTGTTTTTAATTGAAATTCTTTGATTTAAAATAATCTTTCAAAACCTTTATAGAAAAATTTAATCCTAATTTCCAAATTTTCTCTTGTATCCAAAGTTTTCCCCACAATTGGAATACTGATTAGTTTTACAATCACTCATTTTAATCAGAAACAACAACGAGCATTCATCATGGCATAAAGAGCCTGGTGTTGTAGAAATTTTCCATCTGGTATCCCTGACGCCCTGTCTTGTGATTGGTTCACAAGATCTTCTGGGATCTAATCCTGATCGCTTCGTGATGCCCAGCATCCATTCTCTCACTATTCCAAGATACAAGCTAGGCTTTGTGTATTCTGCGATTCATGCGCAGGTATGGTGCTTAAAATTCTCGGACTCATTTTAAGAGTATAGCATGAGTTTTGGCAACTGGGATAATTCTGAAATTTCACACATTGATCTGTACTACATCCAAGGGTCGAAATTTGCAGTTGCCTGCTTGCCCCGGCAAACAAATTTTTAGAAGGGCAAGTTAAACAAAAAAATCAGTTGCCCCTTGGACAACTAAAAATTATTCTTTTTTTTTATCGATATTTATATTATAATAAATCAAAAATATCGCTAAAATGCAATATATAATCAGATTTTCAACACATGTTTTGTACTGCTGCTACCAGTTTGACAAAGAAGCTTTCAATACTTACCCATATCATAAAACATTTCAAAAAACACTTCAGAGAATGTATTGTTTCTATTCAGGAAGTGCTCTAAATATGAACGACCTCAAAACAGCATGCAGTGCATTAAAGAAAAGGTTTGAAACCCAGGCCCGCTGATGGAACAAGGTGGATTACTTTCTTCCTTGAAGCTGCAACTACAGTTTATCAGTTATATCCAGCTTTTATTAAACACCTTGAATAGATTTCTGTAAGTGAACACAGTGCTAAAGCGATGGCTAAGTCGAAATAACTCTTCAAAGTGATCAATTACATCAGAGAACTCTATTTTATTTTATACTTGCATTTTCTCATGGACTATCTGCCTATTCTCGGTCAGTTATCGTTAGGTTTTCAACCCTTCCCTGAAGTATATTATACGTTATACAATACTTTATGTACACTGGAAAAACTAGAATCAAGACCAGGAATCAACTTTAGTACTATTCTGTCTTTAAAAATATTTCGTAATGTAAAAATGAAATGCCAACTCTACAAAGATTTTGTTGCTTCATCGGTAACAGTAAAATCTGTTCTTTAAACACTGAAAAACAGATTTGAAGATGTTTCAATCATAGATTCTATGAACTTTCTGAATTTCAACATTTGGCCCAGAAAGTTTGAAGGAACACATGGGGTAAGAGAAATTACTGAGTGCATTACAATGTTTGAAGACATTATGCAAGAAAACAACTGTTCCGTACTGTTGAAGGCATCATATGCGAATGGACTGACTTTAAACTTTTTTTATACACAAATTACAAGAATATGTCAAAGTGTGATTGGAGTTCTGTAAATGAATTGAATATTATAAGGAATTTTTCATTGTTAATAGACTTGCTTCTCAGTCTTCCAACTCAGAGTGTGGATTGTGAACAAGGTTTTTCTGTCATGAAAAGGGTAAAAGGTAATTGGCAAAGCAAACTGCATGTTTTCGTTACAACAGACTTAATACAAATAACACTATCATCTGCACGTAGCGAAGATTTTGAATCAAATGAAGTCATTAACGTGTGGTTAAGTGCAAAACAGAGAAAACCATACCAGAAACTATATAAAAGTCGAAAACAAGCACTTCTTTGGCCAGAAGATTTGGATGTCTCAGAGAATGATAATTGTACAGACCATAGCTGTACAACAGATGATGATTAAAAGTGTTGGATCACGGGTAAATCTTCTATTCCTATTTTTACCCTCTAATATGCAAGTGAATATGGCATTTTTACAAATATTTATTATATCATTGTAATGACCATGAAAAAAAAATTTCTCATTTTGTACAATAACAATTTCAGGGCAACAAACTGAACTTAGGGGCAACCCTAATTCAACTGACTCTTTTCAACTGTTTTATCAAGTTTGAAGATTCCCTGTAAATTTGTGCATTTGGAGAATTGTAGCAATATGGTTTGGGATATCGTCAGCATTCTGTAATTGAATTTGAACGTACTTGTGATAATTTTTCACACAGCATTGGGGAAGTGGTTTAAAAAACAGAAAAAAAAAACAAAAATCCGTGTTTTTTGGGTTGGGAAAAATTGATACATTACTGCCTATTACACATCTTGTTCTATTTCTTCATCTAAAGATATAATCCTTGACTTAGTGTAGTGAACGTACGCCAAGGTTTCCATACCCATAAGGTCCCTGGAAAATTCTATCACAGACACTTGAGTCATTGATGCAATATAGTATGACCAGTATTTAAAGGATTTTTGGTGACACTACAGATGAATCCCCTGTTTTGTCGCCAACTCGTCTCCAAAACTGATGCTATACTCTTAAAATGGAGGGAAAGTTTTAGGAAGCGTTAAAAATGAGCACATGTACATGGTAGTTGTATTGTAGTGTTGTAGCATCCATTCGTGCCGGTTGTGGTTTGTGAGTTGTAGCGATAGGATGAGTGACCGTTTAAATGTTTTTATTTTTGTAACAGATTGATAGTATGTTTTGTACAGTGATAGTATGTTTGGGATGGAGAGGAAGTATAGGAGGAAGAGGTTTGAGGAGGTATGGGGGAGAAGAGGTTAGAGGTATGGAGGAAAAAAGTGGAGAGGAGGTAGGGTGGAGATGAGGGGAATGTGGAGTATCACAATGTCGGCGATGAAAAGCTATTGGACTCGTACTTCGCAAATCCGCGTTGACTAGCTGTACTCATACTTCGCAGAAGATATGGGGAGGGAAAAGAAGGAAGAGGAGGTATGGGGAGAACGTGGAGCATCGCAATGTTGGCGCTGAAAAGCTGTTTGACTCATACTACGCAGAGTATATGTGGAGACGGTGTCACAAAGAGGAAGTGGAGGAAATGATTCCAAAAGCCATAAAAGCTCAGAAGCTTAAAGACAGAAGTTTTTTTTTTTTGTTAAAAAAATCTGAAAAGAGTATAATAAGCAGTAAACAGTATAACAGGTAATTACTCCTTAAAAAAACATGGCGGCCAGGAAAAGAGCATGTGATGACATAATCCGTGAAGGAGGTTGCTACTCTTTGGCGACAAATTGCACAGGGGACACACGTGTAGAATAGTCGGCTTTTTTTGTTTTAATTTGTTTCTTCCTTCTCTCCTTCCCTCAATCAAAAGTATTTGAAAAAACTTTCAAATACGGAACCTCGCGTAATGCATCTTGCTCTCGGCCTAGCCAGCGAGCACTGAAAAAGAATAGAGGGAGCGCAAGCCTCAAAAAGTGTAGCTAGTTTTCCACCACGTTGTTGATCCGCCGAGTCTATGTAAACAAATGCATTAAACAAAAACCACATTCACCTTATCATTGCATTTGCTTACATGGACTGGGTAGGTGGGGGGATCGGCAACATGGCAGAAAACTGGCTACACAACCCTTGCGTGTTGGGAATATGGTAGGCTCCCTCTATTGATTTTCAATGCTCGCTAGGTCTAGCAAACTGTTGTTGCACTGAATACTACCTACTGAAAGTTACCCTTGACTACATCTATCTCAGATGGCCTATCTTGTAATTTGGAATGTAAAATGCAAAACACTCAAATTCGTTGCAGTGTACATCAATTTTATCACTATTTTTGACGTACATTGATGCTCTCAGGAAAATTCTCAGTAATTGTAGGTAATTTGTAGTTCTTCTTTACTTAACAGCATTATATCTTTTGTATTATACCTTATAAACTCACATAAAATGGGTATTTTTGGAACATTTTCAGATTCCCATTAAACTTACAAAAGAGCCAGGTCTAGATGCTGAAGGACGAGAAGTACTAAAATGTGGCTTCAAAATTGGTGGAGGCATTGATCAAGATTTTCGCAAAAGCCCACAGGGTTACAAAGATAGTGTAAGTGTGTTTCTTTTTCCCTCCTTATATATAAAAAGATTAGCAATAAAAAAAATATTCCCCATGCTGGAGAGGGGGGAGGGTTGTTTACAAGAGAGAGTATAATAATTATATTTTACAATTTCAACATTTAAAGAGGTAATTTCACAGAATATGGGACATAACTTGCCCCCTCCTAAAAAAAAACAACAACCCTAGATAAACTAATTTTGCATGAAATGGAAAAGTTGTGTGTGCATTCATACAAAGAAGCTGTGTAAGTGCATAACAATCCAATGACTTGTTGCCAAAGGCATGCCAACTTTCTTCTCGGATGCTGTTATCATGGGTTAACATTTTTGCGAGCTCAGAATTTTCATAAATGCATTGAAAAGGATTTACCGCATCTCGGGGCTACTTAAGCCACTATGCTGGGTAAATTTCGGACACTGATTCTGGCAATACTGTTTTGAGTTTGATTGGTAACTTTCATGCCATCAATTCCATATTTTAATGAAGCTTTGGACTGCATATTTTAATAGTGTGTGTGTTTTAAAATTAAGTTTATAAACCTTTATTTGTATTTAGGATAATTTCGTCATAAAATTATACAGTCCACAACTTTAATCGCCAAAATCACATTTTTAAGTTAAATTCACTAAAATCATTTTTAAACATAACCTCAAACAATACTCATACGGTTGTTATACTTCTTAGATTATATTTCCATTTTGTTTTGTTTTTTTCAATATTTTTAAATTCATTGTTGTTTCCCGTACGGGGTAACAAATGCCACCGAACAGGAGTGGCTTTTGCCGTCCTCATCTAGGTGAGGATGGCATCTTTTTTTCTTCTGAACAAAAGCAGCTATAATTTGAGCTTGTTTCTACGTGGGTGTCGAAAATTATTGAGTAAAAATAAATTCCCCCACAAAAATGCCCCGGAGGCTTTTTGTGTTGACAATTATTTGGCAATTGTGTAATCCCCGAGAAGGTTAAAAATATCTTACACCCTTACACTGTTAAAAATTTCCGCATTAGTTGTTGCCAAAATATGGTGAAAATATAGGAATTTCACCAAAATTTGGTTCACTTGAAAATTCAAATTATCACTTATTGGTGAAAGTGTGGTAATTTGTAAATGTTGGTTAAACGCCGAACCAGATTTTCGTTCAACCTCCTAGCCAATCACTTGCTGTGAGACATGTCACATGTGGCAAACATCTCTATTCGTTGCGATTCTTCACTGATATTCGCAAGTTTTTTTACATGACAAGATCTCTCCAATCATCCAACAAGCTAAGATCATTCTAATTTATTAGTTTATGCTATGTATATCCTTTATTTTTGATAAATTACAGTGATTTATTTGATAATTTCTGTATCTATGATTTGATGTTTTATGTCACTAATAGTTAATGTGCTTATGTTAAGCCTAATACAAAACCTTTGCAATTTTGCCTGGTTGCTACCTTTCTGTAATTAATAAAAATTATGTGTACTCTCTGTATATGAAATGGGGTAGATGTGGCTTCAATAGTAGTCGAGATAAGTAATGGGAGCTCCAGAACTCTTTGATACGCCTCTGATAGGTAGCATGTGAAAGACAGGTTTTTATATTGCTACACACTAATTGGATACTTTTGATCATATTCGGTTCAATCTACAACAATATATTTGGTTCAAGCTGGAACCATGAATTTGGTTCAGTGTTGCCTTATTCGTTATTGAAAGTATATCCATATATTGGTTCAACATCCAGCCAAATATTGGTAACATATCTGGTGCCAAAATGTGAAAAGTAGTTCTTAATAATGGATGTAGCTGGCAAATCACCCTGAACTATTATTAGTAACTATAATAGTTCAACCTTGAACTATTATTTTTAACAGTGTATGTATGGAGAAAGAGAGTTGTTTCTGTCCTCTTTTATCTAGCAATCAAGACATTCCATGTTCAACGTAGAGACCTGGTTCGAATCCAGGATGAGGACGGCGTCTCTTTTTCTTCAAAAACAAAAAAGCTCTAGCTTGAGCTATTTATACATGGATGATGAAAATTATTGTATAAAGCTATTATACTGGGTAAATTTTGGACACCGATTTTGGCAAAACATGTTAAATTAAGCATCTTGAACTCTTTTTAGTGTGAATTAAACATATGAAACACTAAAAATGTAAAAAAAAAATCTTTTTATGCTTTTATTTTTACTAATAAAAATCTTGAACAGTATATGTACATTTATGTTAGCCCTTTATATGAATTTTGATACCCCCATCACCAACTAACATAAGCCAAACATAGAATTTTTACTGCTAGATTTAGTTACCCATATTGAGGGGTAATTTAAGCCACCATGTTTTGTTTTTAACATGTTTTAGAAAACTTTCATACATGTAAATATAGAGCGTAACTTTAGACACAAGTTTTACAACAATTAATTAATCTCTAAAGTAAATGCTCCTGAATTCGCAGATGTTTTAAATTGAAAAGCGGTTTAAGTAACCCCGAGATACGGTACTTACATTGTGGAATAAAATTTGCTGGGGTTAGAATACGACCGCTGATGGTACGTTCTGTTAGTTAAATTCATCCAGCTCTGGTTTCATCAATGTCATGACCACTATGTATAACATGGGAAAAGTTTTTTTACTATTGCAAGCTTCGCAAATCAAGAAATTGTAATTCCAAGATGTACTGATGTTTTTAGTAAGTGGGAGGGTTTGGGAGGCACCCCTTTGCTACTAGGCTGGTACTGATTCAGAGAAAACACTGGGTCATAAAAATTTCTAGTATACTCCATTCAATCATGGCAGATATCCAGTATTCATTCTGGCAATGTTCCAAGTGACAAAGGATGTCAAGGCATACAAGGATAAGCTCACACCCAGATGCAGTGCGCAGAAGCGGGACTATGCAGAATTCTCGGACCAGTTTTAAAAATATATCATGAGTTTCGATGACGTCGGTTGGAGCTTAGTAACTGGAGTTATTTTGCACTTCATCCCAAAAAGAAAGTATGTGAATGTAACGTAAGTCGCAAAATAGTGAATGTTTATTTATTTATTTAGTTTAAACAAACTAAAAATTAATTTTTAACAGATTCTCCTACTAGTTAAAGTTTCTTGAAATATGCAAAAATTATAGCTGAACATTATATACAGACAGACACGAAAGATTCAAATATGTAATGTAAGTCATGTGTTCTTTTTCAAATATTAATGTTTGGTAAAACTGCATAGTCCACCCCCTACTGAAATTTTTTGAAGTGTTTCCAAACTGGCTGGCAACTGGTCTGCTGTCATGTTGTTTTTGGTGTTTTTTGGGCCATGTAATTTTCCTGAATCAGTGAAAGGTTAGTGGGGGGGAAGACTCCCACCACTTTGCCCTTGCTGACTGATCGATCACATTAGTAGTGTGCTTCCTGAACACTAAAATGTTGAATCTGTAAAAACCTGCAAAATCATAAATAAAAATTTCAGAAGTATTCAACTAATGGTCTTGAACGGCACTGTGTGGTGAAAAATGTTTATGGCTTGGAGAAATGCCGTAAACAAGTTCTTTGGCATATCCTTTTTGCAGCGATGCCACATAAGTTCTGCAAAGTAATCCACAAATCATGTCATCCACATGAGGCCTAGCCCACAATTTCATCTGTTGCTTACATACTGAACACTCATGCCCCGACGAAATTATCCTCTTTCATAGCCTACTCAAGCACACTTCTCTGACCATTCAAACGCAATTCCACAAAAAAAAGACGTAATGCAAAAAAATGCATAAAAAGAATAACTTAGCAGGTTTCAGTGGTGTTAGACACACAGAAAGACGTAACATGACGTCAGAGATAGTATGACGTTTGATCTGCTGAAATTCCCGACCTATTTCATTAGGAGATAAAGCTAGGGGTGGACTGTGCAGTTACGGTTAATGTTTTAGCAATTAACAGGATTCATTTGTTTGGATAATTGGGAGTAGGACAGTGTGCTTTGAAAAGGTTATATCTTCAAGGTTTGTAATTTTTCAAAGCAATCATAAAAACTGCTTTTCTGAAATACCTTCAGAGATGATTATTTCTATCCTTTTGTCATGTTGCCAATTCTCATTGGATTAGTGATAAAAAGGAAAATGTGAAGAGAAGAAAAAGGTAGCTGTACTATTTTATGACTGCTGTAAAAATGATAAATTTTGGACATGTTGTGTTTTAAAAATAACAGTTCAAATATGTTTTACATGCTTGTTGAGCTTTAAAAATGTTTATTGGAATTTTACTTTTAAAGGGCATATATGTTACAGAAGTGTATGAAAGCAGTCCGGCAGCAAAATGTGGCTTGAAAGTGCACGATAAAATATTGCAGGTATATAATTTTTTTTTATAATGCAATATCTTGATACATGTAGTATATTTTCTGCTGCTAATGTGTTATATCTTTATTCGGAAACAATTACATTTGCTCCATGAACTAAGCCGATTTTAACAAAAGTGGTGCTATACTAAAGATTTTGTCATGGGAAAGTAAAAAAGCCAATGAATAAATAAAAAATTACCACTAGGAGTATTTAAAGCACTAACAGAAATGTTTAGCCATGTGTATCTTGATCTTATTGGACCTTTACTGAGTTCCAAAAGATACTAATATTGTCTGACATGTATTGATAGATTTACACAATGGGTGAAGGCATTTCCAGTAACAGATATTACAGTTGAAAAAATAGCTAAAACTTTTTAGAGGTTAGATTGCGAGGTTTGGAATGCCAACATATATTACAATGGATGAAAGACACCAATTTGAGAATGGACTTTTCCATGCACTAAACTGCTTATTAGGTTCGAAACGGAACAAAACAATCACATTTCAGCCCAAGCAAATAGCATTGTTGAAAAATGACACCGAGTGCTCAAAGAAGCTATTCACTGTCGCACTAATTGAGACTAGGTACATATTTTTCCCATTATTTATTCTTTTCTATTGGGATTACATACATCCTTTAAAAATTACATAAATGATACTTTTTCCGAACTTGTTTATGGCAGAAACATTTGAATTCCAGGCTAAATCTCTGTTTGTACATAAAGATCTCGCAACTTGCAAACAAACGTTTATTCATCAGACTTGATGAATAAGAAAATCTTGAAGTCCAGTATATGATAGGCCTTTTGATATCGTTTCTTGAATGAAAAAAAAAATGGTGTAGTAAAAATTAAAAACAAAGTTAAAGTAGCATTAGACTGACTAAAACCTCCGTGTGTGAAGCTTTTGAAAGCGACGTGGATGTAACAAATTACCAGCGATAGTCTCTTCAGCCAAGCCAGATGATGGGGAAATACAAACCTGATATGGATGGAGAGCTAAATTCACTCATAAGTATTGATAATTATGTGCTTTTGCATCCAAAATCACCGGAAGGAGAATATGTGATTATGTATTGAGTGGCAACAACGAGCACCATCATATCGAAAATGAATTATATTGTAAAAGTAACTTGAATATCACAAGCTATACAGCATAAGCTTCTCCTCAATTTATTATTTTTATTTTACTTTGACGGCGTTCATACGGGTTGTTTAATTTTCACATATATTTTATAAATATATATAAATTTTAACCCCTAACTGGTAAGGTGGGGTGTTACAAACCTCAGTAGTTGTTTAATCAATTGCTAGATGGTGCTAATTATTCATTTCATCCTCATCCTCCTAGTACTTTCCAAGAAGTGTGTTGGCTGCTTTCCAAGAGAGTAACTGTAGTATTAGTGAATCATCTCGTGAAGTATAATGTGTTCAGGGTTAGATTAAGGCTTTGTGGGACCCTAGACAAAATATTTTCCTGGTCCTTTGTAGAAAATTAAGCTTGTGTGAGTACAGTAGGACCCATATATAACGAGGATCTTGGGACCAACAAAAATGCTCACTGTATCCGATCAATCACTAAATCCATTCTGGAATTTAAATTTTAAACTTTGAATATAAAGTCAGTACAGGTAATATATATACATATAACATATATACAAAAAAAAATTTTAATTTGTGGAAAATGGCACGGAAATTTGTGCCATGATAAAAACTGCTCTGATGATAATATCCAATTGGCAATGATTTTGAAGTAGCCGTTTTTGAATCTTCATCGCGCCAGACCCCTAAAAATAGTGGACCCTAGACGTTTGTCTATGCGATAATCTGTCTCTGATCTTGTTTATCCCGGCATGCAGCTTATCAAACTCCACCTCACCAATTGCATTCTTTGTAGTGGTTACGTCCACGGCCCCGGGAAAACATTATTTTCATGGCAATCCTTCTGCGCATGTACGTGGACTCGTGAATGCAAGCACTTCGTCTCTTTGGTACTATGATGCCGAAACTCGCTATAAAATAGCTAAATGTGCTAGTATCTGGCTAGATATACTGACGCTGGTATAGCTTCCTATTGTATCCCCGCTAATATAATAATTTTATTATGAATTAGTACTTTTATAAATAAATCAGTACTTACCTGACTCACAGAGACCGAACTGGGGGGGAGACCACCCCGCTTGTCGCTTCGTGACTCATGCCGTTTCGGTCACATTCGATGTGTGCCGCCTGAATCAATATATGTTTAGAAGTATAAATTATAGTTTTCCCCTTGCCCAGGGATTTATACACTCCTTATTGTTATGTAAACACACACAAAATCTAATCTGCCACCATATCCTTTTTATCAACAAACACATGAAATCCACGCACGTACACAGAAATGCAACAGGAGTAGCTATTTTCTCCTGTTTTTCTAGCCAAGTAAATATGGGATGGAAATATCCACGCATGTGCGCAGAAGGATTGCCCCTTGTGGCAGATGGGGGCATGGAAATGTCCGCTAGCGCCTATTGACGATTTGTGCGATTTTGAGTTTGGATAAAAGAATGTTTAGTTTAGGGCGGAAATTTGGGACATCACATATCTGAAAATTTTCTTTTACCGGTTAATCCTTGCTCCGTGAAAATATAGCATTCATCGCAAAAAATATTGGCTATCTGTGACATTCACCGGCAAACCATGTGATCCGTGACGTTTCGTTATGCCTCGCCCACAACCGTGAAAATTATGTTTTCCCAGCGCTATGGACGTAGCCACTATGTACTTTATTTTATGGGTGACTTTTTCCAGTTGACTTTTTGTTTGCTTTTAATATGGCATTATCATCCAAGGATTATATGAAAGGGTCACTTCATTTCAAATACCCCCCCCCAAAAAAAAAACCTTGTTGCCCTTATGTCACAAATTTTTGTGAAATTTTCTTGACAGGAAGTGTATTATGAAAAATAGGTAAAATATTTTTTTCAGAATTTTTGGGTTAAAACTGATTTAAAGAGGTCATTTTGAAATTTGGCTCAATTTAACGAAATGGCGCAAAAAGAGACGGTGGGTTTTAAATTTATAGTAATTGTAACTTATTTATGAACTGATTTTGATGCCATTTGAAAGACAAAAGTGTAAGCTATAAAATATAATTCTTAAAATGTTTGAAATTTACATATAACCTGTAGAAATATGCAGTAAAATATTTTTTTAATTGCGAAATTTATACCTACATCCAGATTTTTTTTTCAGCAAAAGCATAAGCTTCCATACCTTAAATTTTTTTACATATTGCGGACAATCAATTCTTTTCACCATAAAAAATATCAAAAGTGTGTTTTCTCTAGTTTGGGTAAAAAAAAAAATTATCATAATGATGGCTATTTTTTAACTAGTACGCAACAAATAATGATTCATTTTTTTTCTGAAGCCTCCTTAACACATTCTAACAATTAAATGTTCCGGGTCAATTCCAGTGGTAACGGAAGAACAATTTGTCAACTAAAAATAATATACTTTTACTTTTATCAAAAAACAGTATTGATGTTTTTAAAATCTGGCGAGTACATCTTTATCTTCATTGTAAAAGCTCTCTAGAAGATCAAATTAAAAAATATTTGCTCAGAAAATATTTAGAAATTTCCATTTTAAATTGGATAACGGAAGGACATTTTCGGGACATGATGTTCCCAGTTTTTCCGTGATATAAAAATTTAGATAAACCAGAAATGACAAAATTATGAAAAAATTCTCGGGTGTTATTCAGTGTTAAGTTGATATGTTTTCATATCCAGTTTGCAACAAAAAACAAATTAAGTACTGAAAAATTAAAATTAACGAAAGGACAAAACTTCTCAAATTGGAAAAAGTTATTTAATCATACATATACAGTTATTAGATACAGAAAATATTATATATATGTGTGATTATTGAAATCGCAGGCTTATTCTGCAATGATAGAATTTGAAAACTTACAATTACAGTGGTATCGTTTGCATGAACCATTTGTCAAAACTCAGAGACTCCAATTTTTTAATAACTTGTCCTGAATCTATCTAACAATTGTCTTTCTTGTCAGGAAAGCCATAAATTAATCCTTCATTATCTTTTTTTTTCTTAGGCAAGATACTTCAATGGCATCATTGTCTGTGTTTAATACTTGTCCAATATAACGGTGTTTTGATTTTTTACTTTGCCATTCAATGAGTAAGAAGTCCCCAGTCTCCGAAGTTTCTTGCAGCATAGAATGTACTGCTTCATTATTAACAATTATATTTTTTCCTTCTTTGAAGTTGAACATTCTCTTTTCTGGTGGAAAAAAAAAATTTTTTTTCACTCCATGATGAATTTTTGCACTGGTCTTATATAATGAGTATTTGGGAGTGCTTGAATATCAATCCATCTTTCTAATAGTGTATGAGAGAAACTGTTTACTTTTTCTGATGATATGAATTTAATTTTTATTTCTTTAGTATTATCTGATGCAATTTCTGCAAACTCTTTTGCTGATGTCACAAATGTACCACTTAAAATGCGGTTCCATACTAAATATTTGATGCTCCCACCAATCCTATCAACTGCACTTTTTCCGTGATTCATTGCAAAGAAACTCCAAGATACATTGACTTTATAGGTATCTAACATAAAAGTTAATTAAAATAAAAAGTTTAAATTCGCTTGCTACCCCATCACTAAAAAATATTATATTTTCTAATTGTGGAAAGTATGTCACCATTTCATGAATCAAATGATCAGGAAAGGCATATACTGTAACTTTCCCATGATCCATTTCACCACTCATTATGGAATAAGCAATTCCTTTCTTCTTACCATGCCACACATATGCAGTAAATATTGTCACCTGTGGATGATGCCAGTGGGCAGCTTGTATTTCGTTTTACATGTTTATGGTAAAGTTTTCTGAAAAGTCCACTTGTTATAACGATGGATTTACGGGTAGATTTTTCTCTGCATTCTTCAAAGAATTTATGTTGTTGTCTTTTAAGAAACGTGTGTTTTAAAAACTGGCGATATTGACCGTCAAGTACTAAAAGACAGTCTTTTACAGAGCCTTCGCATCCTTTCTTTACAGACTTGGTTTTTTGTAACCCACTGCTCCCATTTAACACGTGATGAATTTTCTACATTAAAAATTATATATTTTTCTTCAAAATTATTTTTACAATTTGCACACTTTGTGAACATGCAACTTTCATCATCCTCATTACACACAAGAAACATGATAAAGTCATGAAAACTTCTTGGGAATTGACTAATTGCTGCAGATAAACTTTTAAGGATTAACCTGATATTCTCATGATACTTGCATACACAAATGCTACGTAGAATGTCTATCCTTAATAGTACAAAGGTGGTCTCATATCACAAAGCTTTGACAATACCTTTATGTCTTTCACAAATAAGGAAACATTTCTCGTAAAGTCATTATTAGAAATCTTTTCTGTATCTTCTCTTTTTTTCCATTTTGGAAAATTATAATACAGTCTCTTTTCCCTGGTGCTTGCCAAGAAATTTCATCTTTTTTATAAAATTCAATAATGCGCTTTTCAGTTTCGGTAAATTCTTTTTCAGTATCTTGCTTTTGAAGAGCTAGTGGAATACTTAATCTTAGAGCTAGTGTTTTTCAACAACTTTTGCTTTTTTCCTAGGACTTGCTGGTAATGCTTTTGATGCACATTTAATTGCTTTATTCAAAGTTTGCTGTGAGTTACAAGGTTGTATCGTACTTTCGGATGAAGTTTGACTACATCTATTTCTTCCTAATATTCTTTTTTCCCTTTTAGACATCTTCTCTTTCATTTGAAGAGTTTTTAGTTCATTTGGTGTCATATTGCTACACGCTTCATTTTTACGCTTCCTGTCTTTTTCTTTCAGTTTATCATGTAAACCTTTACTTTTCATCTGCTTTCTATAAAGATGCTGTTTTTCTACTGCAGATAGAGGCATTTTATTTATAGATGTATCAAAAGAAATTAATCAAAATTCAACTAAATTTAAAAGGTAATGTTTATGCACAATGTTTGATTTACACAAAGGACGTTCATTGTGGTTAGTAAACAAGGGTTTCTACAGTTAAGGTTAGTGTATTTGCTGTGGTTAAAACTGGTTTTCTGTCCACATTAAATTACATTCAAAAACGTAAATTTCTTTCAGTCAAAAGGAACATGTACTGAATTTTAAATACATGCAAAGTTAATTTAATGGATTTGTATTAATTCAATGCAATAACTTATTTAATTAGTTTTTAAATAGATGTCTCATTTTTTACAATAATAATATGGTGGTTTGATTTTGCAATTTGAAGTCGATATTCAACATTTTGAAGCATTAACTACAAGAATAAAAGAACTAATTTGGTAAGTAGTATTTTGGTAACGGAAAGACATCTAATTTCAAAGTTTTAGGAGAATTGTTTAATAAGAAATAGAGTTCTCTGCATAAAATATTTTAATGAATAAATAAACTACACTATCCAAAGTTTTAAAATAATGTAATTGCAGCTTTTAAATTGAAACAATATTCAGGTTTTAGTATATATTGAAAATAGCACATTTTACTAATTTAACAATATGAATATAAGTAGCAATTTTGATCGTGAATTGCCCAAGGTCATCAACTTGTTTGGCTAAACTTTTATTAAATATTAGAACTTCATAATTTTTTAAAAAGATTGACATATATCATGGCATTGTAAAAAAATATATTTTTTAGTGTCATGTCCACTTTTTTCTGGAATTGACCTTCTATTTAGAAATAGTATTTGAATGGATGGGACAGTATCTGAACTGAAGGTGTATAAGCGAGCAATGCTGGTACTTGTGTTGTGGGTAGGTACATTCATTAACATATTTTCATATGGAACCCTGCAGACATCAATAAGATTACACAAGGAATAAGATGAGGAAGGTCCACTTGGTCTCATAAATCAAATCTTTGCATCTCGATTAAGGCTAGACCGCTGGCACTTTTTGGCCGATTCTGATTGTTCAAAAATTCAAAAGGCAGATTATTTTTCTTTTTCAATGGCCGATGCTGGTGGAAAAAAAATTGCTTTAAACCATTAAAACATTTTGATTGAGTCAAAAATGTATCATCATTTGATTCATTTCATTCTTGTTCTACAGATCAAGAAAGCTATGAACTATATATAGAATTTGTTAATTTCGTGTTCCATGAATGTAATTTGCTTTTGTTTATTACAATGCAGAATCCAAAATGTGCAGACAGTGCATTACATCGATAAATACCTGTTGGTTTATTGACATATGGGCTAATATAAAATGATTAAATGACATAGTTTATATTAGAATATATTGTTTTCTTTTATTTATGGTACATCAGTGAATGTAATAAGTTTTAAATACACATACAGAAAAGGAAAGCAGCATTTTTTCAATCTCTTTTTTCAATTTCTAATACTTGAAAATTAGAAACAAATTAAAGGAAAAAGTGAAAAAAAAAAAGTTGCAAATTGCACTAATATCTGAAATTTAGAATTTGCAGGTTTTTACTTAAGATGGCCCAAATACTTATAATGCAACTGCTTATTAACTCCTTAAGACAAAGTCTTTAAACTTATAGCAGATGGTTTACGAAATTACAAAATATCTTTGTATGAAACTTTGTCTTCCTTTTATTTGGAGTGCCAAGTGTAGCATAACCCAGATTAATATTATTAGTAAACAAAAGATTTTTATTCTCAGTAAAATTCATTTTTTGAATTTTAGTATAGGTTTTTAAAATAAACACTAATAAATTTACCAATCACATAGGTGCCAATCCTTCCTATTTACCCGGAAGGCTTCGATTTTTTATCGGTCTTCCGATCTTCCAGTCGGAAAACAATTTCTTCCGATTTCATCTAAAATCCCCCAGTGTTTTTTAAAATACTGATTTTTTTTAAAAAAATTAAATACCTATTTTTCTTGATGCATGTTTATTTAAATTTTTGCGCATATGTGCATATTTAATAATAAATATGCATAAATAAATGCAAGTATTAGTAAAACAGTCGGAAAATTCTTCTGCCACTGACACTGTGGCGTGACGTGGAATTGTAGCTCCAGCTATGACATAGACTGATGCCCCTTTGCAACGAAATTGCACATCTGGATTTGTAGTTATTGGGGGAGGAAAGAAAAAATACACTACATCGATAAGGTTTGGGTCGAGCACGTGACTTTATTTAGGGAAGCCATGTTAGTGTGTATCTTGTATTTCTTTGCTCCAGAAAGAAAGTTTTGTTTTTGAAAACGTTAACGATGTCGACCGTTAATAAAAGGTACTACCAAAGTTTAAAGCCAAATGTATGAAGAATATGTTTAATTTTATTCAGAAATCAAGACTGGGGCCAAAATATGCTTTTTGCACATGTTTCCGTAAAGCCATAAGTATTACTCTCGGTGGTAAACGCGATATTACTTTGCATTCTGAAACTGTTAATGTATTCTTTTAAACGAAATTCACAAAACTTAGTCAAACCAACTTTGTCACCGGAATATTTTTCTTAATATACATTTGAATACAAATGCTAAATATGCATCTTTCAGATTATGTAGAATGAGTCTTTTTGTTTTATACACTCTTTTGTCATTTTCCAATGGAACAGATAGACAATCTATTAGCATTAGCAAAAATCCGGCTTATATCATCCTCATACTAAAAAGCCTGAACATGAGTTTCTACATCTTTATCTACCCTGTTTCCTACTTTCTTCCTTTTGACAAAATACCATCATCTTTCAGTAATGTTCTTGATTTTTTCACCAGGTATTCAGTAGTGTTGAAAAAT
>QLNU02013992.1:37440-50678 GCA_006491805.2 Dysdera silvatica
TGTAAGCTTGGTTCTATGTGGATGTATCATGACTTGGAGGTCACATCCTTGCAGTCTTGGAACATATTTCCTCGGTGTTGGATTTGCTCAGTAATGCAGTTCAGATATCTCGGAAAGCCGTAGGCCCCGCATAATCTTAGCTGTTCTTGCCCCATTTAAAAAGCAATGGCATAGGTGCCAATCCTTCCGATTTTGCCTGGAGGCTTCCGATTTTTTATCGGTCTTCTGATCTTCCGGTTGGAAAACGATTTCTTCTGCTTTTCGGAGATTTTGTCTAAAATCCCCAGTGTTCTTTAAAATGCTGATTTTTTTTTTTTTAATTTTAAATACCTATTTTTTTTTATGCGTATTTATTTAAATTCTGCGCATATGTGCGTATTAATAAACACGCGTAAATAAACGCAAATATCGGTAAAAAAACCCGGAAAAATTCGTCTCCCGCTGATGGCGCATGTGTTCCGTAACGTGGAATTTTAGTTCCAGCTACGGCGTAGAGTGATGCCCCTGCGCAACGAAATTAAGCATCTTAATTTGTAGTTGTTGGAGGAAGAAAGAAAGAATGCACTATATCGATAAGGTTTTGGTATAGCCCAGATGCTCTTGCGCCATAAAAAAGCCAAACAAACCTCTAGCACGTGAATTTGTTTAGGGAAGCCACGTGTTAGATTTATCTGGTATTTCTTTGCTCCAAAAAGAAACTTTTGTTTTTAGTGTTTTTGAAAACAAAGTTAACGATATCGACCGTTAAAAAAAAAGGAACTACCAATCGTATATAGCCGAATATATATGAAGATATTTAATTTTATTCAAAAATCAAGATTGGAGCCAAAAATTTTTTTCTGCACGTGTTGCGGTAAAGACATAAGCATTACTCACGGTGGTAAACGTGATATTACTTTGCATTCTGAGACCGTTGAACATAAGGAGACGTTCAAGGCTGTAGGGTCTAATCATAGTATCAAGCCTTAATTTTTTGCATTTAACGATACCTCCATGATAAATAAACGCTGAATGTTTATTTACATCGTTTTTGATCGAACATAATTTGCCAATGAATTGAATGATCATACAGGGATGCTCTTTTGGAAAATGTTTCCCGACAGCAGTATTGCAAAACAATATGGATCTGTAAGGACCAAAACTTAAGCAATTATGATAGAAATGTCCAAAAAGGAATCCTCATCACTTGTTGAAAATTTAAGGTGCTATCCATTTTTAATTGCAACCGATGGAAGCAACGATGTTGATTCAAAGCTGTATTCAATAGTGGTAACTTTCTTCGATACTTTATGTGAAAAATTTTTGAATTGCCTTTTATCTATGCCATCTTTGAAAGAAGATGTTACTGGGTTAAATATTGGAACTCTTCTGGTAAGTGCTTTACAATCTAAAAACATTCTGATTTCTAATTGTGTTGCCTTTAGCTGTGATAATGCACATGTTAGGGAAGAAAAAAAAAACCAGGTGTAGCAGCAGTGTTAAAGAATCATCACCAAAATATTGAAATTATGGGCTATTCCTTTCACCTTAGTAACTTAGCAGCTGAAAAGAGTGCTGCATGTTTGCCATTTAAAATCGATGAAATTTTGGTAGACATTTACTATTACTTACAAAAGAGTTCGAAAAGAAAAGATAGGTTGAAAATTCTTCAAGAATTTCATGAGACTGATATAAAGAAGGTACTAAAACACATTAGCACTCATTGGTTGTCTGTTGGAAAGTGCTTAGAGCGTATAATCCAGCAGTGACAACCTTTGATCAGTTTTTTTTAAGGAAGAGGCCATGAAAAGGAATCAGATCACCCCACTTTCTTTCTTTACTATTCCCTCTATCAAAGTTTTGGTTGAAAATGCAGATAAAGTGAAAGAACGTAACAGCAAAAAAGCATCACAGAAATTAAAAAGGAAAGCTCAAAATTATATGGATATTTCTAAGAAACAAAAAACTGAAAACTCCATGTCTCGTGAACAAAGGTTGTTTTATTTTCTGCCGGAAGATATCAATAAAGTTTTCTGTTTATTTTTATCTTATACTGTGCCTGTATTTAAAAAAGCAAATGCTCAACTTCAGTCTGCGGAACCGCATATTCATATGCTAAAATCTCTTCTCTTAAAATTGTACGGAGAAATGCTAGTGAAATTTGTAAAACCAAGCATAAAATTATGTAGTGATATTTTGAAAGTCCACTATCATGAGAGGAGTAATCAAAAAGATGATGTTGATATCTTAATTGGAAACGGAACACTGAAAGTAATCCAAGATTTTAACATCTGTGATAAAAATGAATTTTATGAAAACGTCAGAAGCTATTTCATAACAGCATGTGACTACATGCACAATAAATTTCCTTTTGAGTTAGAAGTGTTACATCATGCAGAGGTTACACAAATATCGAATTTTGAAAATGCATCATTTTCCAGCTTAAAATATTTTACAGAAAAATTTCCTGTTCTTTTGTTCAATAATACAGAAGATGAAGCTGTTGATGCTTTACAAACAGAATTCAGTGAGTTCCAGGCTTTCGAAGTTTCACAAACTGTGAGTAATGAAGGTAGCATTTATGCACAATAGGCAGCCGTAGGTAGAATAAAAAATGATACTTGTGAATTAAAATTTAAACGACTTTCTCAGGTTATGCTGTCAATACTTACGATCCCTCACAGTAATGCAGCATGCGAGAGAGTCTTCAGTCAAGTGAAGAAAATTAGAACTGACTTCAGGTCAACCATGTCTGATGACACATTAGAAAATTTACTAATAGTTAAATGCAGACAACATGTGAAATGTTACGAGAATGTATTTGACAAAAAATTTCTCGAAAATGCAAACTTGTTTTCCTACAACATTTGTAAATTCTAAAATTAATATTGCCTTTAATACAGTTTAATCCGCTATTGTATTGATTTAATAAATACTTAATTTCCTCATTGTGCCCTTTTTTCATAAATTATGTATGATTTTGTTTTTAATTCAAACATAGTGGCCTGCATGCGCGATTGACTACAGATTTTTCACTTTTAAAAATTGGCACCTATGACATTTCATTAAAGCTGACTGAGCCGCAAATGAATATGCGGCTAATAAATAAGCATTGCACTGTGAACTATGCTACAGCATCGCTAGGATTCTGAAAATACCATCACCCCAAGAGAAAGGAGTGTTAGCTAAAAATCCGATATGTTATGCAAAGTGCCCCAGCAAAGCAGACAAAACAAAAGAGTTACCTGTTATCATTGCCAGACTCCCACTTGCAGGCAGTGCACCGTCTCGTTCTTTGAAAACTGCTTACTTTGAATTTTGTTTATGACAATTTCCTTTCTCACAGTTAAAATCTATTCTTATTCTTATGTACTTTAACAATTGTAATCATTTCTATGTTAATCATGTGTCATTTATGGCTTTTCCTCAAAGATATGTAGTTTGTAGTGCGTTTTTTTACTTTCAAAAATGAACTAATTTTGCTGTAATGTGCATAGATATATTCATCAACCTTCACATAATCACAAAAAAGTATTTCCTAAGGTGTTTTTATTACTGGAAATCATTGGCAAGGATTTAAAAATCGGGGTTTGTTGAACCCCACCTCAGCAGTTACATGACAAAATGTTCACTTTACCAATTATGGGTTAATACTTTCTTTTTGTGTAAATCAAAATATCATTTAAAAGTCATTGTTTATTCTGATAATAATGATCCTGACACACAGATAATTGTGTGCCAATTACATTGTTTGCTAGAACCATTTGTAATAGGATGGTTCTTTTTAACTTACCCTATATAATAAACCCTTTAATGTCACTTCTCGCTCCACTTTTGTTTCTGTGTTCAACTTTGTAATTTTTCATACTGTTATTTTTCTACTTTTCTGTTAATAAAACCTTATATTGCTTATTTAAAATACTTCACAAATGAAGTAGCAAATGTAAAATATTATATATTGCTGTTACCTTTTTTTTCTGTTTTACTGAATGTTGTTTAACACTCTTTCTGTTTTTCAGGTAAATGGTTATGATTTTACAATGGTAACCCACAATAAAGCAGTCGAATATATTAAGGGGAAAAAGAATCCTGTTTTAAACATGCTTGTTGCAAGGAAAGGTGTTACACATTCATAAGTGACTTACGGCTTTGTTTAATTGCAGTAGCTGGCTACATGCAGTTGGTCTTCCTTTATTTTACTTTTAAATTTTGATCGAAATGTCTGTTAGTGTAACTTTGTTACATTTTTCTCAGTCACAATACTTTGTTTTATGTTATAGATGTGTTATTTATTATGCTTTATAGTTTGAAGAGCTTGGATCAATAATATGCTATACTATGTTTTTTATTAAAAAAATGTCATATTGTAACAAACTCTAATAAAGTTAAATTGCTAATCATTTTTATATAGATTTAATTCACTAGATTTCATGGTGAATACTGACCTGGTTGATTAGCTAATTCATGACTCATATGGTGTAACACATTGTTATCCTGAGCTCTTTATTTCAACCAAATGCAGTTGTAAATTTTGTACATAGAAAGCGTGTATGTTCAAGATGTAGTGTTTTATTATTTTTTCAAAATGTTTATATTTAGCTGTGGTTGAATAATTTATAGTGGTAATTTTAACATTCTCGGTGTTTTGAATTACATGTTTTTATAACTTGCATTTAATTATTGTGTTGTATCATTTATCAAACTCTGCACTTTAAAATATCTTATTGTATTTCCTGCAAGAGAATGCACTGGACCCCCTTCTCTTGAAGATGTGATTTATCTTATATGTACTGATAATGCTAGAAATTTGATTAAAAATTTTTATAACATTATATAGCACGTTTGCTTTTCTATCATACAAAAATGTTTGCTATTTACTAACATAAGATGTAAGAGTAAGTTATACAGAAAAAGATAAAAAGCAACATGTAGAAAATGTTCATATAGTACAGTCCAACCTATTTATAATGAGCACTAACCCATGCTTTTGCTCTTTATATCTGGGTACTCGTTAAAACCGGGTTGCCCTTAAAATAAGATTTAAAACAATGCTTGACAGAACAGTGAAAACAAATGTCATTTACCTATAGATGTCATATATTTAAATATCAGAATTTTGCATAATTACTTGAAAAAATAGTCTTAAATTCTCCAAGATGGGAATCTTTGTAAAAAAGGGTGGGGAGGGGTCTGGTTTTAAATTCAACATATAATGCTAATTAAGGAGAAATTTTACTGGACTGTTACTCATTATAGCAAATTTTCTTCTTGCATATTTTAAATGCATAACCAAACAAGTGTTTAATTTCCTCTCTTTATAACTGGGTTACTGTATTTCAACTGCCTTAAACTGATATACAATATAAAAGTACTATATATATACCAGGAAATTTGTTCTTTACATTTAATTTTATTTATTAATTTAAATATTCTCTAATACTAAATTATGCAGAAATGATTTTGGAATTAAATATGCTAGTATTTATTATTTTATAAAGAATTGCTTATTAACTCATAAATGTTTGAGGGTTTTTGATAAATTCGTTCAGTTTTAATTTAAAAACGATTTGAATGCATCAAATTAGAAAATAAAGGAGTGTAAGATATCTGTTCCAGTACAAGTTACCTGAAATAATTCAATCGATTAGTTCTATTTCATGCTACATGTTTGCATTATAATAACTCTTTTAAGTATATTTATCCATTAAAAAGCTTTAAAATATTTCAGTTTATGTGTATAATTAATTCAATGCCCTTTTACCACTCTCTAGTGGATATATAATTAAAAGCAACACATCATTGCATATTATACACCCTTTTGCAAAAAAAGAAAAAAAAAAAAAAGCCCCCTGAAGAAATCATTTGTTTTTATTGAAATTAAATGTACATCCAGCGTACACACAGGAAAGGAAATGCTAAAAAATTCAAGGCCTTCGGACCTACCAATAGTTAGGAATTGCACATTGAACTTTCAGATCAATAGTTGGTGACCCCCCCCCCCGGTAGTAATGCATGCTTCTATACATCTAGGTAAGGAGTGATAAAGGTCCCCAATGTCATCCTGCGGCACATTGTGCCAGGCATTCCTTACTTGTTGCTCCAGATCTGCGACAGTGTACGGTGCTTGAATCCGGTAGCTTTACATGTTCGATTGGAGAAAGGTCTGGTGAACTTGCTAGCCAAGGAAGAGTATCAACAGCATGGAAGCAGCTCACGGATATTCAAGATGTATGAGGCGTGGTATTATCTTGTTGGAAAATGGCCACATGCTCTCGTGTCACGAAGGGTAACGCAAAGGGCTGAAGGATGTCATCAACGTATCGTTGAGTTGTTGAAGTTGTACACAGGATGACTAGGGGCGTTCTGCTGTTATATGAGATAGTTGGCGCAGTATAGCCCAGATGCTCTTGCGCCATAAAAAAGCCAAACAAACAATATATGAGATAGCACCCCACACCATTACACTAAAGATAATGGCTGTGTGCCTTCTCACAAAGGGTGGTTGCACCTCCACACACGGGTCTGGTGGTCATTGCTCCATGACTGAAGCGGTATTCATCACTGAACACTATGCGATGCCAATCTGCTGGCAGCCATGATGGTTGGCTACAACACCACCACTCCAGATGACTTTGTCTGGCAGATGTTTTAAAGGCCACTGTGAGTTTAACCCCATCCTACCCAAGCTTCGTGAGATAGTGGAAAGTGCAATGTCTGGTGTGGAAGAGACTGCAGCACGTTAGATGGCAGACAATGGTACTGTTAGGTCTGCTCTGGCCTGTCACACAATCAACTGATCTTGCCTCGCATCCATGCACCTTGGCCTTCCAGAGCTTTTATTCTGCCGATGGGTTCCTTGCGGCAACCATTGCTGCCAACACATTTGCACAATAGTGTCCGTACGGTGCAGGTGGCAGCCTATTGCTCTGTAGGACCAGCCAGCTTCAAGCATCCCGACTATGCGACCGTATTTGAAGTTGTCCAATTGGCCGTAAGTTCTTCGACAACGTTGTAACAGCATTACTAGTTGCTTCTTCACGGAACTGAAATGCCAAGAACGAGAAAAAATAAATCGTCAGTAATTTTTATCTATTTTGTATGATGCCAGTTGCACAGTAGAAGTTAACACTCATTGGCTTTGAAAATTTAATCATTTGCATACTTGGTCTAAAGGAATTTGCATGCAAAATTTCGAGATGATGGGAATATATTTTAGGGGTGCTTCGTGGGGTTTTTTTTCCAAAAAAGTGTACGTACCTTGATGTATAGAATCTAAGGATAGACTACATTTTTACCTGCATATAAAAGTATTTAATTTATTACCATAGCCAAATGTGGATATAAATGTATTGGCAGCATATGAATATAATGCAAAAATGTTTCATAAATGATGTACAAATTAAACTATAATAAATGTTTTGTTGTTAACGTTAAATTTCTGAAAAACGTAAGTGGAGAACAGATATACAATGCTACTAGTAACCAGGCAGAAAAACATTTCAGTATGGAATATGTCCATCCCAAACTGCCATTCAACACTCACAATGTCAATGCATGCTTAACACCAAATAATTGGGGAGTTCCTTGATAAATTGGTCTAGCCCTAAAAACTGGTCTAACCAGTTCGCAGACACATGCTTGACTGTATGAATGTAGACTGTAGAGAAAACGCCTTAATATTTTTTATTCTAATGAAGGTAAACAAGTGATTGAAAAAAGTTACATTACTAATATGATGTCCTGTATAGTTTAGAAGAAAAAATGTGGAGCAGAAAATAACGCCTTGTCCTTTTATATCTAAAATTCTCAACAACGGACAAAGCAGCAAATGACACTTTTAATATTTCTGTTAGTTGAACAGTGTTTCTCATTTTGTCCTGGAATATATAGCACTGAATGCCACTATGTCCATGAACATGTTAAGAACACAGGTGAGGCTTTACTTCTTATTTGTAAGGGAATTTTGAGCTGCCAATGTGTCTCCCCAATTCATCTCATCCATATTTGATGGAGTTGAAATCTGGTGGGAATAGGCTCCAGTTAGTGCAATTAATATCTTTGGTCTCCAGGAGTCTGTGGACTCTTGAGTTGTGCAAATTTTTTTAAAACCAATTAGTATATCTTCCAAGACGCATTTTGATTATTTATTGTAGAATGACCATTGTCCTTGTATCAGAAAAATTAAATTAACCAACCTCCAGAGATGTCTACACTGCTGTCTTACGATGTGATGTTGCATTGTCATCCATGGCAAAGTTGCCTATGGCACCATGGCAACAATCGAACATGACATAGAGAAACTGCATTGCAATATTGTTTGCCTATTATAGTCCCATTTTCCAACACCTGTAACATAATACCTCCATTAATCATGTTGTTTCCCCACACCCTGACCCCAGCAATTCCCTATCTGTCTTTCTTGCACATTCATGCCAAATCAACTGATGTCTAGAATCTGAGGAACAACCAAAATGATTCTCATCTGTAAAAAGCAGGATTGGTAAGTTTCTGCCAAAGTGATTATAACTGGTTACAAGCGTCATGGCAGAAACTAGTTTCTGCCATAAAAGTAGCAATAATTGACAGAAACACCAAAAATATATTTTATATATTAAAAACTTATCAAAATACAACAAATAGTAAAAGGGAATTCATTTTAAAGTAAAGCATGTTTAGTTACAACGTTTACAGTATTTACTCAGTTTACAGTATAAACTCAATGTTTCATTTTCAAAGAAAATTATTTGCATTCAAGTTCAGGCTGATCTTTCCAATGAAGTAATCTATAGCAAAAGGTGAATTTTCCTAATTTCTGCTGTTTCCTAACTCAATTTCTTAATTTATTGTGAGTGAACATAAAAGCTAAAATGTATGAAATATTCTTTCAATCACAACAGCACTTGCAGGAAATATCATCATTGTATAAAAAAAAAGAGCTACAAAATCTTCATTTATAGTTGTTTCCTTTAAACTAGACCAACGTGTAAAAGCTGAGACATTTTCTATGATTTCATTGCGGTAACGTATTTCAGGAAAAGGAGCTGATTTTGCTCAAACAGCTACAATATAAGACACAAATTTGGGTTCATGACATTATAAGGAACTTCCTAGCATTTCCTCTCTGCTCATGTGACAATTTGTATCTGATATACTTCAGATTAATCATATAATATACATTTGAATTTTTATCATGCAAGGACAGTAAAGGGCATTCTGCACCAAACAAGTTGAGGCAGTATGTGTGGTTTAAAGCTAGCATATGATGATTAAATACTCGCAAAGAGAAAAATGATTTTCAGTACCTAGTGGGAATCTAACCCACATCATCTCAATTTCCAGTTAAGTGCTCTAACCATTAAGCTACAGCCAACGATCACTCTCCCCTCTGCAAGCGTATATAATATGATGATAGAATTACTCTAAATAAATACTAGCATATGATGTTGAGTTATTACCTGATTGAATCTACTTTTTAATTTTTGTGAGATTGTCATCTATTAGGGTCAACCAAATTTCACAATCATCTGCAATAGAACTCTCATATTTTTGGATCGTATACAGGTTAATAGCAATAGATTTTAAAAGCTGCAACAAGTCTTTTTACGTCTTTATTAATCATCCGATTATGACTTAAACATCTCCTTTACTATCCATATCGTTTTCATCACCTACAAATAATATGAATGATTCGGTACCTCCTTTTTTATGGAGGCCTTGGCAAGAAAAGGGAATTGAGGCATTTCCACCTCGGCAGAGGTTGATCAGTTAAATTAAATATATGAGATTTTCATATTTACAGTATTGCAAAAAAAAAAAAAATTGTTTCAGGCAGGCAGGTATGATAATATACATAAAAACTCAGTGTCTGTTCTCTAAGTAGGCACACAAGGCACTTTCCTAAGGATGGCACTTGTTGGAGCCTGCAGTAGAAAACCCAAAAGTATTTTCAACGGTAAGATCAATATCTTCAAAGTAAGATGAAGGTGCAGTCCTTTATAATTGAGAATATTTTATCTGTTACCCTTTTTTTTTTTAAAGTAAGTTTAAATCGTAACTTTTTCTGACCAATATGTATAAATTATTCATACTTATATAACAATTATAAACAATTGTTGCCAAGTGAACTGCACGTTTGTTCATAATAAAGTTAATCAGGTAGTGCCAACATATTTGCACATACGTATACATACTGCAATGCATTACATTCCAAATAAAAAAAAGTATGTTGTGTATACCACTTTTATATTCGTATGCATACTGTGATATTGTATGAATGTTAAATGTTTTATTATTTATATCTTTATATACATACTACAATGCAATTTTGCATTCATGAATTCCGGTGTTTTAGTCTTATTTACTATCTTGTGATCGTGACATATGTGCATGCTTTATCATTTTAATAAAAATATTAAAACTGAAATCATAAATTTTAACTGTTCCAGACCATTATCCGATACCTAATACACTTAAGAGCAATTGAATTAGAGACAGCTGTGGGGCTTTTAGTGGTGGTCCCTTTGTCCTTTAAAGTTCCTTTTTTAATGACATATAGCTTTTTACTCATGCATACTCTACTAGTAAAGAAAATGCAACAAAAGCCGAAATAATTTGATCTTTGTAGACGGTTCTTTCGCATCACTTACACAATAATTTTTGCCACCCACGTTTAAGTAGCTCAAACTAGAGCTTTTTTATATTTGGAGAAAAAGAGGCGCCGTCCTCATCTTGGATTCGAACCAGGGTCCCAGTGTTGAGCATTTTTGTGCATTTTTCTTCGTATATGAGGATGTAAGATATTATTACCCTTCACAGGGATAACACAATTGCCAAATAATGGTCAACACAGAAAAGCCTCCGGGGCGAGAGGAGTTTGAGCTATATAAACGTAGGTGGCAAAAATTATTGTATAATAAATTCCCCCACGATAAACTCACAAAAATCTCGCCCCGGAGGCTTTTCTGTGTTGACCATTATTTGGCAATTGTGTTATCCCTGTGAAGGGTAATAATATCTTACATTCACATTACTTTTTGAACTTAAACCGTGATAGAACACATGTATTTAAAAAAAAATGTTTGGGTCTTCAGTTCCAGGGGTTTATCTTTATCACCAATTAAAATGGGAAAAAAATATTAGTGAAGTGCAAAATTCATATTATACAGTTTGTTATGAAACAACAAATGAAAGCAGTCAAAAAGAGCTAAATTGCAGTTCACTGTTTGTCAGAAAGTCAATGTAAAGTTGTCCAGAGTCACTTGAAGACCTTTTTTTTTTTTTATGGGGGGAACATGCTACAACAGAAGAGCTGCATAAAAGAAGTTATTATTAGCTGTGTGCAAAGCAAATCTATCTTTTAAAAGTTGCTCATGATCAGCTGTAATGGACCTAAAGTGAGTAAAAAGATTATAAGAGAGAGAGTGATGAATGAAAGTATTCTTGAAGCAGGGTTAATTGACATATAAACTTTATGCAAGCTACAAGTGTTTAATGCTTTTTAGGTTGGACTTAAAGAAAGGGGTCATGATGTTCCTGATCTCATAATATGTGTATTTCAATTTTTTTGTGATTAGCCGTCTATGGGATGATTATGAACTGTCCAGAATAAGTTTGGTGTACCTAATCATCGTTTTATGAAGTATGTGTACTCTCGCTGTTTAATAATAGGCCCAGCTGCTGAACAGGTGTCAGAACAATGGGATGTACTTGTTGGGTATTTTCAGCTAAACTAATCCCAGTGCTCATTCCAAGGTCAGAAAAGGGCAGGGAGCTCATGATTGAAAAAGGACACTTTATAATTTTTAGGGTATATTATCAAAAGGTCTTTACATACTTTGATTAATACGAGGGGTACTCAAAAAGTTTCTCTCATTTTTATATCGCATTACGCGCATTACCTGAAGTTTATGTGGGCAGGGAATTTTAGTTTGGGTTCAGTGGCAGCACTTGGATTCGGTTTGGTGACCTTCAAGCCTCAGTTGATGGGCGACCGCCATGGGGACTCGACTCCGTTTTGCCGCCAACTGTGACATATGCAGTGTGATTTGTTTTTTGACTGCAAAAAGAAATAAGCCATGGACATTCATCGTCAGTTGCGCATTGTCTATTGTGAAGATGTCATGTCTGTGCAAGTGGTTGGTCGTTGGCGAACAATGCTTATTGAAGGCAGAGAAAATTCACAACAACGCCCTGCATCACGCTGCTCAAGCAACAAGGGGGCTTCTGCAGAAATTTAAATGAAAAATTTTCAAGCACCCTCCTTACTCTTCTGACTTTGCTCCAAGTGACTTTCATCTGTTTCCTGAACTTAAAAATCATTTCCACGGTCGCCGCTTCGCCAGTGACAATGAAGTGCAAGAGGAGGAGGCACAAAATTGGTTTCAGAATTTTTGGTAGATTGGTATGATGTGGAAATTAAAAAACTGTTGCCTGAGTACTAAAAATGTTTGAAACGGGATGGGGATTATGTAGAAAAATAGTGTATAAAGGTAAATACGTTTGTGTATGGTAATTTTGTAGTTACTCTTTTATTTTTTTTTAATAAGGGAACTTACTTTTTGAGTACCCCTCGTGCTAAATAACACTAACCGACAAGGTTACTAATTAAGACTTTCTTTTAACAAACCATTTATTTCTTCTCTACGGGAAATGGGACTTAACCATTGCATTTAAACTCGAGTCGAACCTGAAGGGATTGAACTTTTGTTTCACTATATCCGGGGGTTCGTTATGTCCGATGATATTTGAAGTATAGGGAATTGGACGGACCAAAAAAATCGTTCGTTATACCCAGGCGAAACGTATAGAACCAAAGGTATATATTTTTTTTTTTTTTAGGAAAAATGCAAATTTTTTTTTCAGTAGGGCGCAAACATAATAAGGTGCATGTTAGGGCACAAATTTTTTATGAGGGCAGACAGGGCGCCACATAATTTCATGGAAGGGCGCTGTGCCCCACGAAGTAAACCTAGAATGAACACTACTGGCCCAAACAAGGAAATATAAGAAAAGTATCAAGATGATCAAAGAACCAGTTATGAAAGTGCAATTGATATTTGCAATTGACAGTGCTAAGTTTTTCCCTGCGTACATGAAGTTCTTCCAGTAAAAAGGAACTATGGTTTATTTACTTAATGACGAAGGGAAGAAGCTCCTACTGAAGCCTAAGAAAAAGTTTATCAAAATGAATTTGTTGGAAACTTCTCCATTATCGATGAAAGTTTTCTGCCTGTGTGAAACATCTGTTGCAGTGCAGAGCT